>JASDQU010819108.1:55843-66531 GCA_032191745.1 Picea mariana | reverse complement strand
TTTTTTTTCGTGGACCCAATCCCTTCCAGACACCCCTATTTGGCACCTATCCCATTGACTTCATCTCTTTGCAATGATCATCATAGTACCATTCACTAGTAACCCCTTTCTATGCAGTCCCACTTCCCCCCCTTTCTCATCCCCATGGCCCACACACACAACCAAGATTAGGAACAACGTATCACTCCCTTGGTCAAAGCTAATGAGAAAACCTGGACTAATCTTTCTTTCCTTGCTTCTATTGAAATATTGTAGCTGTAAAGAGTATTCTATTTATTATTAAGTCATTATTAAATAGATCAATCCCCTTTTGTGGATTGATAATGTCGGGCACTGTAATTGACCAAAACCCCTTTTGTGGATTGGTCAAACCCTAATTGTATTATACAAATTAAGAAGTCAACCCGCTTAATTAAAGTGGTTTTAACCACTAAGAAGACAAGTCGGCCTTGCCCAGTGAAGAGACACATTTTCATCACCTGCCAATTTGTATAAATAAAGGAAGCCATCGCCTCATTATCCCACTCACTCATTCACTCATCAAGTGCGCAAGTTTGGTAGATGCAGTTGGGAAAAGAAGGGAGAGAGAGGCGCATTGCTCAGTGTTGGATATTCTCTAGTGTTTTTGTTTATTGTCTTGGCATTGTATTGGATATCTATATTAAGGAAGTTTTTGCTGGGTTTTCTCCCCCGTGAGGGTTTCCCAGGATAAATGTTGTGTATCTTGTGATTTTGTTTCTCTCGGTGATCCTACCTATGCTATTGTTATCTATTAAATTGAAAAGAAACCTAATAATAGCTCAAAACTTAGCATGGTATCAAAGATAAACTAAAGAGAGCATCTTTCACTGGATAAAGAAAAATGTCATTGTTGTCGTACAAGAAAATTATGGATTTTTGTTGGCGAATAAATTTTCCTAAAAACCATCTAGAAAAGTGTGCCCTACCCTAGTAAATATTTTGGAAGCTTGAGCACACCTTTTCAATGGACAGAGCCTCTGGAAAGTCCAGCCCTAGTTTTTGACTGGTATCAAAAAACTACAAGTACCAGAAAAAACCAGAAGTACCAGAAAAACTAGGAAACCAGAACTAGTACCAGAAGTACCCGTCCAGATTTCCGCAAGCTCAGTTTCAAGGGGTAAAATTTGGATTTTTAGAAATCTGACTACACCATCCTACTTGCCTCAACTCAACACATCTAGCCCATGGATCATAATTTCAAAATTTGAAGTTTGAAAAATTAGGGTTTTCTCATAAAACCCTAAGTTATAGTTAAAGTACCAGTTGCAGTTGAGATCATAGAGTTTATTCTCTAACCCAACCTTCTTTCAAGATAGCATATTGTCTTAGTACAGAAGGTGGGTTGAATAAATCACTTGTCATCTTGAGTGAAGGAGACTTGGAAGAAAAAAAAACACACTCATTCATGAGGACAAGGCTCCAGATTTGATTAACTAAGTTGATAAGATTCAAAGTTTCACATGACAAGTTGATAACTACCTCTTTACAAGTAAACACTATAGTTGAGGTAGCAGTCTTTGAAAAGTATTATACTTGGTAGAATATGAGCATATTGAGATAAATGCTTAATGTAATCATTTACCAGATACAACTAACATCTCCTCTAGGATAAACTTCTTGTGTTGGTCCCAGGTTACCATGGATGAATGTTTGATCATAACATTAGAGGAGTGTTAATCTCATTTCGTATTGTATTTCTTACTTTTGATCTTTGCTTCATACAAGTCACAAGTGAAATCTCTAAAGGATCTACCATGACAATGACTGAACATTAGAACAAGAACTCACAGTAGACTTGTTCAAAGGATAATGAAGCCACCTTGATAGGAAGCAGAATTCACTTGAAGTCTGGCTCAACTTTTTATATTTAGACTTGGTATTCAACACCAAGTATACCCCATAAGAGATGATGAAGTCCTTGTAGACTCAGAATAAATCGAGAGTAAGCCTGATATCAAAAAGGATTAGATGCTGAGACAACTTCTAGGACTGGGAGACAGATGCCATGAGAATACTAGATCGTAGCTTCAGAAACTTCTAGGAGATATGAAATCTCCTAGGAAGATTCCCTTGTTTTAGTGACAGAGAAGGAAGTCAGTCATAAAGACTAGAATATGGAATTTTCCATGAGACTAGAAGAGAAGTCAGTATTAAATTCCAAGATTGATCCACTAGATCAAGCATGTTGCATATGTACAAAGTATGATGTGTGTCCAAAGGATTCTTCCAACAAGAGGGAGAAAACTATGAGGAGACACTTACTCCAGTAAATTGAAGAAATAGTTCAAACATTCATGAAGGCAACCAGAACAACCATGATTCATATATAGTATGAGATGCAGGGGGAGAAATACCCATATTTAAAATTGAGTGGCGGTTGGTGCAGTACATTAGTTGGGTTATGGAGACATGACTACAATAAAAGATAGATTTACCTCCATGATAGAAGAAGAGCTACCTTCAATATCAGTTATTGAGCCACTCTTAGCTTCAGATGAACTTGTTTCCATGATGGAGTAGAGAAGTTTTATAGGGTCCTAACCCGCACATAGGCAGAACAATACATTCAGATGTAATAAAGGTCAATATTAATAAGGCCTTTCAATAAAATAGAATAAGGTTGATGTAAGAAGACCTAATAGAAGCTTCTGCTTCTAGAAGGATCTTCCTCTAGATGCTTCTTTTTAGTATAAATAGGAGTCGAGGGTATGAGAACCCTAGCTTGGATATTATTGCAATAGAGCTCTGCTCAACTGGAGGTTGCCCCCTCGAAGAGGCCCGTGAACATTGCTTTCATATTTAAAGTGCTATTTATGTTGTTATTCTTATATCATTTCACTGTTATTGTGGTGAATGTTCTGGTTATATTGTTGTTATTCTTCCATTACTATCATTTTATTTCAGTTCTGCATACATTTTATATCTGGTATATTACAAGTGGTATCAGAGCACTTTCCTCAGCAGAAAGTATGGGTTAAATTTTTTTCAGGGTAGAGACGTATTCCGACGTCTTTAAGCTACATAGATATGTCGTTACATGCATAAACCTGCAGTTGACGGATTCATACACGTAGGAAATACAAGTGGTACTTAAGCACACATTTGTTGGACACCCTTGTAACCCATGTTGGTACCCTTTCAAGTGGTAGCGCATCAGAAAACACTTGTGTATGGATCGACCTAGATTACCTGAAGCCCTCTTTAGAAAAACCGATCGACCGCCTGACTGCTATAATGTCACCGAGAACAACACTTGAGAAGATACTATCTAGTACCTGGGTAGTCGAGTAGTACGGCTAAGGGTACAGTCTATCCTCCTTAGTTAGTGCCCTGAGATATTGGGCCGAGTACAACTGTTGGACCCCACATGTATATCAGAGAGCCATAGCACAGGGCAAACCCTTGTCTGTAGAACCCTTGAATACCTAACCCTTGGGGGACAGAAACATAACCAAATTAAAACAGACAAGATCTATTGCCACGCAACTGTGTTCAGGTTGCCAAATAAATACACATTTCTTTTTGGTTAAGCATTTGGGCATTTTCTCTCTGCAGTATTCTTCAGACCGGAGTATAAATCTGGAAATTGTTTCACCATTATTTGAGACCTATTCCATTGGATTCATCTCTTCACCCTTATCACATTCATCCATATCATTTTTTCGGCCAAATTGTTTTACCTCGCCCGCCCCTTTTCAATTTCCTCATCCTCATGGCCCATACTCGTAGCCAAGACTTGGAAGCTCGCTTCAACACCTTGCAATCTGGTCTCATTGAGACCCAACAAGAAGTGAAACAACTCAGTGCCAATGTTGCTACCATCAATACAACCATGCAATCCTCAATGTGGGAAATCAAACAAGACCTCACCACCCAGCTTGAATCAATATTTTTGGCACTCTGCACCAAACTGCATATCCCTACAGATAAACCTTCCTCTTCCTCACCTCCACATATTGAAGGTGACCATTCCTCTCCTTCCCATACCTTGCAGAACCATCACTTTCAACATGACCTACGCCTTCTGCGGGTGGATGTGACCAAATTTGATGGCTCGGACCCAACTGGTTGGGTAACCCAAATGGAACATTACTTCTCTTTATATGGCATTACAGATGACTTGGCCAAAATCTGGTATGGTTTTCTCCATCTAGCTCAAGAATGTTGGCAATGGTGGCAATGGAGAAAAACTTCTCGTCAAGGGTATATTGCTTGGACACACTTTGTGGCAGAGCTTTATGAACACTTTGAGATTGACACCAACCATTTGGGCCATTTGAAAAAGCTAAAACAATTAGGAACAGTGGAAGACTTTATAGCTGCCTTTGAATGCCTAGCTTTTAGAATAGAGGGCATGTCTGACGCCTTTTTCCGAGAGTGTTTTATCAACGGCCTCAAGGATAAAATTTGGGCCCATGTCCTCATAGCTCGGCCTGAGAGTTGGGTGGAGTCTACCAAAAGAGATAAAGAATCACAACAGGTTGTATCTGCTCAAAACCACAAACCTTCCTTTATCCCTCGCCCTAAACCAATAAATCCCACTACTCCCTATGCTCCACTAAAGATCCAAAAATTGACCAGGGCTGAAATGGTTGAATTCCAACTCAAAGGCCTTTGTTATAACTATGATGACAAATATTTGTCGAGCCACAGGTGTAAAGAACAAAAGATTTCTATGACCATCTCTGAGGAGATTTCGGAAGAAGATGAAGAAACTCCCTCTATGTCTGAGTCACTTGAATCCACTGACATAACCCCTCCCTCAGACCCTCCCGAAGTAGAACCGGTCATTTCCCTCAATGCTCTTGCTAGCTTCTCCGCTCCCCAAACCCTCAAGCTAATCGGTTACATCAAGCATCAAAAGGTCACCATTCTGGTTGATAGTGGCAGCACCCATAATTTTATTCATCGCCGCATTGCCCAAGAAACTCATTGCTACATCCATGCCATCAATAATTTCCAAATCATGATTGCCAATGGTGGTTCCATGAAATTTGGAGGGCATTGTGAAAATGTGCATCTCCAAATTGGTGACTACCACTTGAAATCCCATATGTTTGCTATCGACATGGGAGGTTGTGACATTGTGTTGGGTGCAGATTGGCTAAGGAATTTGGGTTTCATTCTCATGGATTTTAAAGACTTAAACATGCAATTCAACTAGGAGGGCCACCAATATAAGTTCCAAGGCATCACCGCCAGTTCACCTAAGATCATTAATTCCCATTGCATGGAAAAGCTGCTCAAAAAGGGTCATTCTGGTGTTATCGCCCAACTCCATGCCATACAGGCAACATAGACACCCTCATTACTGCAAGACCTCCAATCCATCCTTTCTAAACATAAATTGGTATTTTCCACTCCCCAAGTCCTCCCTCCTTCCCATGGTGTTCATGATCATTCCATTCCCCTTGTACCTGGAATCCTTCCTCCCAATATTTGTCCGTATTGTCACCCATTTTCCCAAAAAAATGAAATTGAGAAAATGGTCCAGGAAATCCTTAATGCAGGCGCTATCCGCCCTAGTACGAGCCCCTACTCGTCTCCTGTGGTCATGGTACTGAAGAAAGAAGGTTCTTGGTGAATGTGTCCTGACTTCCGTGCCCTCAACAAACTTACCATCAAAGACAAATTCCCCATTCCTGTCATTGATGACCTCATGGATGAATTGAGTGGCGCCAAATTATTCACTAAACTGGATCTTCATTCGGGCTACCACCAAATACATATGAAAGAGGAAGACATTCCCAAGACTACCTTTAGAACTCATGATGGCCACTATGAATTTTTGGTCATGCCCTTTGGCTTGTGTAATGCCCCCTCCACCTTCCAAAACCTCATGAATCATGTCTTCCATCCTTTTCTCCGCCATTTTGTCTTATTTTTCTTTGATGATATCCTCATATATAGAAAAACCTGGATAGACCATCTTGCTCATGTGGATCGAGTTCTCCATATACTCTCTTAGCACTAACTTTTCCTGAAACAGTCTAAATGTGCTTTTGGTGCCTCAGAAGTAGAATACTTGGGTCATCTGGTTGGCAAAGATGGTGTCAGGGTGGATCCTAAAAAGATTGAATCTATGCAAGACTGACCTCACCCAAAGACTCTTAAGAGTTTGCATGGGTTTCTAGGCTTAACATGGTATTATTGCAAGATTGTTAAGAATTATGGGAAGATTGCAGCACCTCTCACTGCTCTCCTAAAAAATAACTCTTTCACTTGGACCCCAACCACTGCTCAAGATTTTCATACCTTGAAGATGGCCATGTGCACCACTCTAGTCCTCGCCCTTCCCGATTTCACAAAGACCTTTGTGTTGGAATGTGATTCCTTAGGGAAAGAAATTGGTGTTGTCCTTATGCAAGAGGATCGACCTTTGGCCTTTACTAGCAAACAACTATCTGAAAGAAATCTGGGCAAATCCATCTATGAAAAGGAAATGTTGGCTATTCTGCATGTCGTGGATCTGTGGCTTCCTTATCTATTGGGGCTACATTTCCAAATTAAGACAGACTATCAAAGCCTCAAGTATTTTCTGGAACAACGCATTTCCTCCCCAGAACAACAAAAATAGGTGACTAAACTCTTTGGATATGATTATGAGATCATTTATAAGAAAGGCAAAGACAATGTGGTTGCGGATGCACTTTCCCGAAAATATGAAGACAAAGGATCCATTTTTTCTCTTTCATTCATTGTACCAGATTGGCTCCAAGCCATTCGCCAGGAATGGCTACAAGATCCCAAAAGTTTGCAGTTGATGCACCAATTGCAGTCCAAGGCTCCAGCTTCCCCAGGGTACTCTTGGCTCCATGAAGAACTTCGATACAAAGGCCGTTTGTATTTAAGTAAACAATCAAATATTAAATCCATGGTACTTTCTGAGCTTCATGCTACACCCACAGCAGGGCACTCCGGGTTCACCAAAACCTATGACAGGGTCAAATGTTCCTTTTTCTGGGATGGTATGAAATAGGAAATTCATAATTTTGTAGCTAAATTTGATGTTTGTCAATGAAAGAGGGGAGAAACAGTCAAATCGCCAAGCACACTACAACCGCTCCTGATTCCACCTGCTATTTGGAAGGATATCTCTATGGATTTTATTACCGGCTTACCCAAATCGGGAAATAAATCCATCATCATGGTGGTTGTTGACCGCCTTTCCAAGTATGCTCATTTCTTCGCCCTTCAACACCCATTTACAACATCCATGATGGCTCAAATCTTCATGGATCAAGTCTTCAAGCTTCATGGCATGCCGCACTCTATTGTTTCTGATCGCGACCCAACTTTCACAAGCAATTTTTTGGCAAGACCTGTTCAAGATACAAGGCACCGAATTGCATCTCAGCACAGCTTATCATCCCCAGACTGATGGCCAAGTGGAAGTTGTCAACAAGTGTTTGGAAACATATTTAAGGTGTTTTTCCTCGGAAAAGAAAAATAAGAGGGCTCAATGGTTACCCCTAGTTGAATCATGGTACAACACTTCATACCATACAACTACACGCATGACTCCTTTTGAAGCAATGTATGGACATAAGCCACCTTCAGTTCTCTCATACTTACCGGGTGCCTCGAAGGTCTAGGTGGTTGAACTAACACTTACAACTCGAGAGGCTATTCTCCGTACCCTCAAAGAGAATTTGGTCATGGMAYAGAATCACATGAAGCAACAAGYAGATCAAGGTCGCTTTGAACGTCAATTTGCAGAAGGGGATCAGGTGTTTCTTCGACTGCAACCTTACAAGCAAACTTCTCTCAAGGCCGAGCATTGTCAAAAGCTAGTGCCCAAATTTTATGGTACTTATACTGTACTCAAGCRTGTGGGACAAGTCGCTTATCAGTTAKCTTTGCCCAACAATTCGAAGCTACATCATGTTTTTCATGTTTCATGCTTAAAGAAGGTGATTGGAGCTAAGTGCCAAATTCAAACCAACCTTACAGAGTTAGTTGAAGAAGGATCCATTTKKCTACAACCAGAAGCAGTTTTGGACCAACGTGAGTGACGCCTATGTTAGAGAAACATCAAGGAAGTGCTAGTATAGTGGAAAGATACAACTCTAGTGGATGCCACTTGGGAACCAACTACCATTCTGCAACAATTTCCTCATCTCAAGCCTTGAGGACAAGGTTGTTTTTAAGGGGGCAGACATGTTAGGGTCCTAACCCACACATAGTTAGAACAATATATTCGGATGTAATAAAGGTCAATATTAATAAGGCCTTTCAATAAAATAGAATAAGGCGGATGTAAGAAGACCTAATAGAAGCTTCCGCTTCTAGAAGGATCTTCCTCCAGATGCTTATTTTTAATATAAATAGGAGTTGAGGGTATGAGAACCCTAGCTTGGATATTATTGTAATAGAGCTCTTCTCAACTGGAGGTTGCCCCCTCGAAGAGGCCAGTGAAAATTTCTTTAAGATTTAAAGTGTTATTTCTGTTGTTATTCTTATATCATTTCAGTGTTATTGTGGTGAATGTTATGGTTATATTGTTGTTATTCTACCATTACTAGCATTTTATTTTAGTTCTGCATACATTTTATATCTGGTATATTACAAAGTTACTCTTTGATTTTAGCAGTCATTGTGAGAATGGAGTAACCATTCTCAACTTCAGAGAAACTACAAGTGTAGACTCCCAGTTCTAAAAAGAGGAGAGGACATACTCTCAGGCAATGAGACAGATAGTGCTTTGCAGAGAGCATATAGAGCTATCACATGATTGTGCAGATTGATTTGTAGCTGAGCAAGTGTACCAGATTGGTACAATGTAATGAGAAAATTTGGTTTGAAGTTGAAGATATAAAGACTCAGGTCTGCATGTTGAAGAAGACTCTGTACAGGTTGAAGCAAGCTCCTAGAGCTTGATATGGAAGAATTGACAGTTTCTCGACAAGCTTGGGCTTTACCAAGAGTAAAGTTGATTCTAACCTTTACCTCAAGGTTATGAATGATGAGTCAGTGATGTTGCTACTATATGTAGATGATGTATTCTTGACAAGATGAAGAAAAGATCATCACAGATTGCAGAAGAAGTTTTCTACAGAATTTGATGAAAGACCTAATACATTATTACTTAGGTCTCAAAGTTTGGCAGATCCTAGAGAAGATCTTCCTTAACCAAGGGAAGTATGCAGTTGAAATACCGAAGAGGTTTGATATGTTGGAGTGTAAATCCATGAACAGACCCATGGAAACAAATTTGAAGCTCCTGGTTGATACTTCGTCAGAATTGGTTGGTGTTACTATGGACATAAAAATTAATGGTTTGGTAATGTATCTGATGAATATAAGTCCAAATATATGTTTTTCCTTGAGTCAATATATGGTAGAACCCAAACATGTTCACCTTGATGATGCAAAACATGTGATGAGATACCTTAAAGGTACATTGGATTTTGATCTATGTTATACTAGAGATCATGACTTCAGACTAAGTGGTTATACCGATTCAGATTGGGAAGGAAATGTCTTTGACAGAAAGAGCACCTTAGGATTGTGTTTCAGTCTGGGGTCAACCATGATCTCATGGAAGACTAGGAAGTAATCAAGTATTGCTCTCAGCACGTCATAAGCGAAATATATTCCACCAGTGTTGAATCCACATGGTTTCAAATGTTGTTGAAAGATCTATGTGATTTGGAGATGGAAGCCACCGTGATCCTATGTGATAACCACAGTTATATAAAGATGATGTGTTCCATGATGAGTCGAATCACATAGAGATCTGATATCACTTCATTCGTGATATGGTGCAGAGAGGAACCATAAAGCTCCATTATGTTGGCACGAATGAATAGGTTGCTGATGTGTTGACCAAGCCTCTGTCTCATGTAAAGTTTAAGCACTTTCAAGACGTTCTTGGTGTAGTCCGAAAGGAGCTCCCTCAAAAGGGGGACTAGTGTTGATACCAAACTAGTGTTGAAGATTTCCAGCTTCGTGTTGATGTTGTTCTGATGTCATCCTAGTGCTGAAGATTTCCAGCTTCATGCTGATGTTGTTGTGATGCCAACCTAGTGCTGAATATTTCCAGTTTCGTGCTGATGTTGTTGTGATGCCAGCCTAGTGATGAATATTTACAACTTTGTGTTGATTTTGTTGTGATGCTAGCCTAGTGCTGAAGATTTCCAGCTTCATGCTAATTTTTTTGAGATGCCAACCTTATGCTGAATATTTCTAGCTTCATGTTGATGTTGTTGAGATGCTAGCCTCATGATGAATATTTCCAACTTCGTGTTGATGTTGATGAGATGTCAACTTCATGCTAAAGATTTCCAGCATAGTGTCGATGTTGATGAGATGCCATCTTTGTGCTGAATATTTCCAGCTTAGTGTTGATGTTGATGATGCTCCAACCTTTATGTTGTGATGTTGTTGTTGTTGATCTTGTATCAACCTCGTGTTGTTATTGATGATGATGATTTATTAATGTTATACTAATCCATGTTGATGCAGATAATGATGAGGCCACTTCAGCTTCTTGCTAAAGATGATAATGATGATGCCACTTCAACTTCTTGTTGAAAATGATGATGATGATGCCACTTTAACTTCTCACTAAAGATGTTGATAATGATACACTAGCCTCATGCTGATGAGGATGATGATGCTACTCCAACTCCATGCTGTGAACGATGATGATGAGAAAAAATTCC
>JASDQU010819108.1:19079-33952 GCA_032191745.1 Picea mariana | reverse complement strand
TATTATAATAATATTATATAGGGATAATATTATATTATACCTATATTATAATATATATACCTATATATAATTATATTATATTATAATATATCTTATAATAATATACCTATTATATATATACTAATATATATAATCCCTTATAATATATATTATATAATATATAGGTTATATTAAATTGGATATATACCTATATATATATAATATAGGTTATATAACAATATATAGGTATATAATATAAATATAGGGTATACCTATATAGGATATATATTATATATACCATATATATATATATATATATATATATATATATATAATATATAATATATATATAGGGATATATATCCTATGTATTATTATATATAGGATATATATAGCTATATATCCTATATAAAATGATATACTTATATATAGCCATCGGATGCTGAGTAGACATGGATGGTTGATCCGCCCTACTTCGCGAGTTCGGTAATCTGAAACTCCGAGAGATTGTCATGTGGTGCTTTGAAAACTTACGAAGACAAAGGCTCGAATAAGCACCTAGTGATATATCTCTTCGTCATGGCCTGTGATCACATGGATTGGGGACTGAGAGAAAGGGAATAGTGCCCGAAAATGATTACAGAGCAGAGAAGAGCTCAGAAAGAAAATGAAATCTGAACGTTTTCTTAAATCAGATTGGTTTGAATGCATAAACTAGTGAAGTATTGAATAAGTTTCAATTGTTTCTCTTCTTTGAGTTTACGAGTGCAAGGAATGCACAATGTCCCCAAGGAGTGCGTTGAAAGAGGTAATTTAACCTCGGAGAATCTCAGGAGATATATCGTTGAACCTTCATCAGCAGAAGTGCAAGGAGTGCACAGAAAGAACTCTGTGTTGAGTTCAGGGAGAGATAGAGTCACTGAGAATTCTGTAAGGCTCTGCCAGGCGGGCATCGAGTGAGTGAAAGTGTGCATAGAGAGAATTATTTGTTAAGTTCAGGGAGAAGAGTATCAGAGGAAGATACTCACAGAGCTGTTGAACACTCTGTAGAAAATGCTCAACAAGGTGTGCTTTGAGCAGAAGGTTGCCAGGAGGGCATGAAGTTTTCCTTTGAAAGGAAACAAAAGGGTCGAGACCCTTAGAAGAATAAGTAAATAAAAAATATTAGAAGAGATAACACAAGGAGTGCGTGGGAGACAGACTCATTCTAAGTCTTGAAGCTTAGAAGAGATAATTATTATGAGAGCAAAGACAAGATCAAAGAGGTGGACTCGCAGGAGAAAGGTCAAAGGCTGAAGCCTTTGAACACTGAAAAAATCTTCCAAGGTGGAAGAAGTCAAAATCTCAGGTGGAGGAGTGACAACAGTTGTCAGATTGGTTTTGGTGAGGAGCTTGGACCGTTAGATCAACGTCCAACATAACAAAGGAATCATAGAGGAGAGGAATAGATCACATTCGTTAGTTATGAGCATGAAGGACCAACAATCGTTGGATGCGGAGGTAAGCGCACGAGAATTAACCCTTGTGTGCATAGGAGAAGTGGACTTGTCAAAGACCCAAAGTCCCGAAGTTATTTGGGACCGTCCATCGTCAAGGAGGGCAGGCGGCGTAAGATCCATAACTTCAGAAGTTTATGGACAAGGAGGAGGATAAACAACCGAAGTAAATCTTGGTCGTTGATCTGAAAGGGGTCGCGTGGCACCAGATATGGAGCTCTGGGTATAGAGCACTCTAGAGGAAAGCAAAGGGTGAAAGCGTCGAAGTCCCAAAGGAGATCTCGATCGTTGATCGAGGAGGAGGTCGAAGGACTGTTGATTTGGTCTTGCTTGGAAAGTGTCGAAGTCCCGAAGGAGATCTTGATCATTGATCGAGGAGGAGGTAAAAGGACCGTTGATCTGATATTTTTCAGAAAGAGACGAAGTCTCGAAGAGAATCAGGGCCATTGATTTGGAGAGGACACATGGCAGAAGATCTGTCACTCCGGGGAAATCACTCCTCAGATTTGTGTGTGTGGAGACGTGAGAACTCTCGAAGGTCAGAGAGATAGAGTTCATCAAAATCGTCCGATTGTTGAGGACAAGTGTCAATAGATATTCCACTCTGGAATATTTCCATACGGGAAAAGCAGATAATTGAGATTTGAAACTCCCAATGGCCAGAGAGCCGGAATCAACCATAGCCGTTGATTTGAAAGGGAGATACGTGTCGACAGATCGTGTAGATTTGGGATCATGTGTGGAAGGAGGATATATAGTGATTGTTTATCATGGATCATCGCCGAAAGCAAGAGATAGACAGTCGAGAAGAATTGTGGGGTCAAAACATACTTGGATCTTAATTTTCCTTAAGCAGGTTGCAATTTAAACCACGGTATCACCAAACGCATACATGGTGCTTTGTAGTGAATTTCAGGGTGAAAAGCGGGTTGGCCTAAAACCACTCTTTCCCATGCTCGCAATCGCATTTTTCCGTAAGGTCATAGCCCAAGGTTATATGAAGGAGAGGGCTAATGAAAAAGGGGCTAGCGTCTGAAACTTGGAGTTTTGGAAGTGCATAGGAATAAGCCCGCGGGTTTGTTAGGACCCGCGCCTAAAAGAGAAAAGGGGGCCTGTGTAAGATTAATAAAGGTCTAGCAAAGGCCTGAAGAGTCAATTTGACTCAAAATTTTGAAGATCCATTGATCAAGAGGTTAGAAGACCCCGCTGAGGTAGGGGCACTGCGTCGAAAGTGCTCAGGGCAGAAATAGTCATGTATAGTGACTACAATGAGAGCACAAGAAGATTCAAGAATCCAGGAAGAATTGAAGACTTCTAGATTCAACAAGGAAAAGTTTATAGGGAGAAAGAAGTTGTTGTTATTTTTGTGGCAGCAAGTATGTTATGGCTCGTTGGGTCAGCCAGAGGAAAGAATGCTTGCATATTTGCAAGTGTTGTTGGTGATGTTGTTGCATAAGGAGGGAAGCAACAGAGAGATAAGTGTTGGTTATAAGTTTGATAAAATAAGCATGAAAGCTTCTACTGCCATTAGACATTCAGGTAGTATAAAATTTATTAATGGCAGTCATGCAGGCATGAATTTTTATTACTCTTTTTGCATAATTGTTGAAAGGAAATTTAGGTAAGAATTTCCTCAGCCAGAGTTATTTTATAAAATCACATGATTATATTATTGAATGCATATCACTGTATGTGGTAAAGGCTGGAGGCCTGTATTAATTCAAATATTTTTAGCTTCTAAATGCACACACTGACATAGTATAATGTCATGTTAATTTGGTTATGGGGTAATAAGCAAAGAATTAAAAGATAAGAACTTGTTATAGGAATGAATGYCAGTAAGCTAGTCATTTATGAGACCAGGACATGGTTGGATATGTCAAGGTATGGATATGGAAAGGKTATGAGCCACACATGTACTAAAATCTTCCTACCTTTAAATAAAACTTGGACTGCAACCTTTTTGCTAACACTAATGAACACCATAGAAATAATATTTTGGGTGTAGTGTTCGGGTCGAAAATTAGGAAAGCATCCAATTAATTGGGAAGACAATAGRAAKTGTGTGGAGAATGTGTTAACACATTGGCCATAATTCCAACTCATGGATGGTGAAATACATGACCGAGATAAAGTGAATTATGTAATCCAATGCATGGTGCACTGATTAATTATGCATTGAGAATTGCACTCATGCATAATAAGTGACGGAATTGTATATTAAATGCAATGATTGAATGTGTTTTGTAAGTACATGCATATATATTATTGCATGGAAATAATTATTACTAACAACTGAAATGTTGTTAACTCATGAAGTTGAGGACATTTCAGAGAGGTGTTAGACATTGCAACAGGAAAGTTTCAAATCAAGTAGTCACATGATCATTGACTACAAGAAATTTTCTTGTTCAGAAAAAGAAGTAATGAAGTTACATATATTAATGTGAACATGCATATGCATAGAATGATGAGTCATTCTAGTTTATTAATTGTTGGGTAATTGTGATTGAATTGCTAGGTGCAGGAAATTCTAATATCACTGCATAAGATTTTGTACATATTGGAATTGAATTATGATGTACAAAAAATACTGACAATTGTTGGTTGTATGCAAGATGAAGGATTGTAGGAAAAATGGTATACAGTTTGGTGCTTGTGGAAAACCACAAGGATGGTTGCATTCATAATTTGGCAACATCCAAGAAGAATTATGAAGTGAAATTTCATGTTTTGGGGAAAAAGTTAAATTCCTTTTTGAACTAAGTTGGAGTTTGTAAATGAATTCTTTTATGTTTTCTCATGATAACTGCATGTGGGTGATGCAGATGAGATGATGTTGATTAAAGTTAGAATGTTGATTACAAAGAGTAGCTTGAGAAGATGTTGATTGGAGACCTATGAGGGAAGTTGGAACTCCTCTAGCCACGATGCTCTGAGACTTCCGATCTGGCCTATTGTTGAAGCCCAAGGAAAGGGAGGTGTAGCAACCAATGGACTGTGTGACAATGAAGGTGTACACTCCTGGGGTGGGACAGGCATGTGGGGAATGAGAGACCATTGATTGGAGTGCTACTGAGGTTTGGTACCTTGGTCTAGACCATGTGGATATGGATTGTGGACTGTGGCTATCTTGGGAATCCATTTCCCCGATGGAGTCATAGCCCTACTCGGGGGTGGAAAGTATTCTCAAATCAAAAGATAAGTACAATTATATATTTATTGTATGTTGTGTATGTTGTGTATGTTGTATACAGGTTATAATGTTATTAGAATTGCCTGTATACACACACACACACACACACACATATATATATATATATATTGCATATATGCTTGCATTACCTGCATCCATGACTGTACATAATGTGTTCCATATTTCATTTCTTAAGAAATATATATACTTGATGCTAATCATGTAATCGATTGGAATGTGATTCAGGTGGAGCAAGAAGGTGTCTTGCAAGTGCATATGTTGTACCTATTGGACCGGAAAAGAAAACATCTCCAAAATCAAGACATAGGGCTTGTAAAGGTCCAGTGGAACTAGTATGGTCCTGAGGACATGACATGGGAGCATGAGGATGCTATGCGGGTAGAATGCCCACATCTTTTTGAAGATTTTAGAAATCTTGTTGATGTTGTGTAAAGAGTTGCACTGAGGACAATGCAAAAATAAGGGGAGGGGATTGTAATATCCCCAAGGACAAGCCCCAGTTGTATTTATGAATTGTAAACATGTTTTGTATGCTGGTGAGACGAGTGTTGATAAGATGGTGGGCTTATGTGTTTATTAGGCCGGAGAGCCTAAGTGTTAAAGGCCAGGAGCCTATTTTTGTATATGTAATTATGCAGATCATTAATAAAATGTAAACAACACTTCATGCAGATCGACCATGAAGAAAGATTGATGGGGGACTAAGCTTCCACAAGGTTGGGTAAGGGAGGAGGCTAAGTGTGTGGGCCTAGGGGCTAAGATAGGGGGCTTACCTCTAAAGGGGATAATAATTTATTATTATTTCCTGAAGGCTAAGGTGGACATGTTGAGTGTTGTCCTAAGTTCCTATAAAGGGAACGTATGCTAAATGGAGCGCATGCAGCTCCAGGGAGATAGGTGTCAACCTGGGCTCATGCAGTTAAAACCTAAGAGTCAAACTACGTTGGTGGGTTCGATGGTCATTTTGTCATCATCTACTTGAGTTCACTAGGATTTGGGGTGTTTGAACCCATTTTTCCGCTGCATCTTCATCTGCATTATTTCCTGGTCACGTACCCTAAAACCCGTGGCAAAATCGACGGACTGATCTGTGTCTCTAGGGAAGTCCGAGTATCTCATATTTGTCTGAGGTGTGTGGTGTCATAACTGTGGGTTGTTGTGGCAACGCAATTCATCCGTGAGACATTTTGTGTCTTCTGAGGAACCCGACACCTGGGTAATCGCCTTAGCCGTGTCGTGTTTTAGCGTGGATTGTTGCCGCCTGCGGTGCCATGCCCATCTGATGTTGTTGATGTCATCCCTATGTGAATGAATGTTGAACCGTTGTTGTTGTCCTCCTTGTGTTGGAACGGAGTTGAAGAAGTAGGTTGTTAGGCCTGTGTGAAACACTCTCTCCAGGTGAAAGAGGTGGTTGTGGTTGAAGAGGCAGGTTGTCAGGCCTGTGAGCATCTCTCTCCAGGTGAGAGAGTTTGTTAGGAAGTGGTTTTATCCTAGAGAGAGTCCAACACCAGCTACAGAGCTCTGAGAATTCAGGTCCGGTATGTTGTTGAAGCCTAAGGAAAGGGATGTGAATCATTCGATGGAATGTGTGACATTGAAGGTGTATACTCTTGGGCTGGGACATGCATGTGGGGAATGAGATTCTGTGAGTAGTGGTCATAAGAAAGCTCTTGAATAGAATCCTTCTAGTTGCACTATGCAGTTTCCTATGACCTCAGCCTAGTCTAGGATTCCCTTGCTCTGGGTGGAGCTTAGTCCCAGCTCGGGGGTGACCCACTGCTGAGCGTGATGAGCAGCGTGGTCTATGGATGGGAAGTTCGTGGAAGGTCTGCACGTAGTTGGTGGATTTTCTCCAGCTAAAATATAAGTATCAGTCTGTGCTTAATTTATATGTTATGCATGTTTGTGCTACCGACGCTTGAATGTTATCATGTGTTCTGTTGCATGAGGATTTACTGTTAATATTGTTTGAATCTGAATGGTAACAGTAACTCTGTGTTATGTGTTTTATTTCGATTAAAATGCATGTTATATTTATATGTGAATGTTTCGTAGTGGTAGAATTACCCGGACTCTGTGTTGGTCGGGGATGCTACAGTTTGGTATCGCAGCTAAGTCAGATATGAGTAGTGGCATTGCCTAGGCTGGTTGATGGTTGGGGATGTTACAATATGGTATCAAAGCTTTAAAGGCTAAGTTAAGGTTGTGTTGGTATCATTACCCGGTATTTGGAAGGCCAAGGATGTTACAAAATGGTATCAAAGCATGGTTAGTGGGACCCGAGGTTACATAACGTAGTTAAAGGTCAGAAAGCGAGTTAGCCTAAAACCACTCTTGTCCATGCCCACAATCACAATTTTCCATGAGGTCATAGCCCACAGTCTTATGAAGGAAAGGGCTAATGAAAAAGGGGCTAGTGCCTAAAACTTGGAGTTTCGGAAGCACACAGGACTAGCCTACGGGTCTGTTAGGACCTAGGCCTAAAGGGGAAAATGGGGCCTATGTTAGATTAATAAAGGTCTAGCAAAGGCTCGAAGAGTCAATTCGACTCAGAAGTTTGAAGATCCATTGACCGGGAGGTCAACAAACCCCGTTGAGGTAGGGGCACTGCGTCGAAAGTGCTCAGGGCAGAAATAGTCTTGTACAATGACTACAATGAGAGCACAAGAAGATTCAGGAATTCAAGAAGAATTGAAGACTTCTGGATTCAACAAGGAAAAGTTGCACACGGGAAAGAAGTTGTTGCAATTTCTGTGGCAACAAGTATGATATGGCTTGTTGGGTTAGCCAGAGGAAAGAATGCTTGCATGTTTGCAAGTGTTGTTGGTGATGTTGTTGCATAAGGAGGGAAACAACAGAGAGTTGAAGTGTTGGTTATAAGTTTGATAAAAGAAGCATGAAATATTCTAATGTCATCATACTTTCAGGTAGTATAAAATTTATTAATGGCAGTCATGCAGGTATGGGTTTTTATTACTCTTTTTGCATAATTGTTGAAAGGAAATTTAGGTAAGAATTTCCTCTGCTAGAGTTATTATATAAAATCACATGATCATATTATTGAATGCATACCACTTGATGTGGTAAAGGATGGAGGCTTGTATTAGCTTCTGAATGCATAGACTGACACAGTAGAATGTCATGTTAATTTGGTTATGGGGTAATAACCAAAGAATTAAAGATAAGAACTGGTTATAGGAATGAATTCCAGTAAGCTAGTCATGTATGAGACCAAGACCTGGTTGGATATGGAAAGGTTATAAGCCACACAGGTACTAAAAGATTCATACTTTTAAATAAAACTTGGATTGCAAACTTTTTGCTAACACTAATGAACACCACAGAATTATATTCTTGGTGTAGTGTTCAGGTCGAAAAGGAAGACAACCAATTAATTGGGAATACAATAGGAAGTGTGTGGAGAATGTGTCAACACATTGGCCAGAATTCCAACTTATGGATGGTGAGATACATGACTGAGATAAAGAGCATTATGTAATCCAATGCAAGGTGCATTGATTAATTATTCATTGAGAATTGCACTCATGCATAATAAGTGACATAATTGTATACTAAATGCAATGATTGAATGTGTTTTGTAAGTACATGCATATATATTATTGCATGGAAATAATTGTTACTAAAAGATGAAATGTTGTTAACTCATGAAGTTGAGGACATTTCAGGGAGGTGTTAAACATTGCAACAGGAAAGTTGCAAGTCAAGAAGTCACGTGATCATTGACTACATGAAATTTTCTTGTTCAGGAAAATAAGTAATGAACTTACAGATATTACTATGAACATGCATATGCATAGAATGACAAGTCGTTCTAGTTTATTAAATTGTTGGGTAATTATGATTGAATTGATAGATGCAGACAATTCTAAGATCATTGCATATGGTTCTGTACATATTGCAATTGAATTATGATGTACAGGAAATACTGACAATTGTTGGCAGTATGCAAGATGAAGCCTTGCAGGAAAATAATATGCAGTTTGGTGCTTGTGAAAAACCACAAGGAAGGTTGGAATCCTAATTTGACAACAATCAAGGAGATTTATGAAATGGAATTTTTTATTTTGGGGAAAAATTTGAATTCCTTTTTGAACTAAGTTGGAGTTCCTAAATGACTTCTTTTATGTTTTTTCATGATAACTGCATGTGGGTGATGCATATGAGATGATGTTGATTAAAGTTAGAATGTTGATTACAAAGAGTAGCTCAAGAAGATGTTGATTGGAGACCTCTGAGGGTAGTTGGAACTCCTCGAGTCATGGTGCTCTGAGAGTTCCGGTTCGGCCTGTTGCTGAAGCCCAAGGAAAGGGAGGTGTAATAGCTGATGGATTGTGTAACAGTGAAGGTGTACACTCCTGGGGTGGGAAAGACATGTGGGGAATGAGAGACCGTTGGTTGGAGTGCTACTGAGGTTTGGTTGGTTGGAGTGTTGTTGAGGTTTGGTACCTTGGCCTAGCCCATGTGGATATGGATTGTGGACCGTGCATATCTTGGGAAGCCATTTCCCCAATGGAGTCATAGCCTTGCTAAGGGGTAGAAGGTCTTCTCAAATCAAAAGATAAGTACAATTCTCTATTTATTTTATGTTGTGTATCTTGTATACATGTTATAATGTTATTAGAATTGCATGTATATACATATATATACCAATTGCATATATGCTTGCATTACTTGCATCCATGACTGTACATAATGTGTTTCATATTTCATTGCTTAGGAAATATATATATATCTAATGCTAATCATGTAATCGATTGGAATGTGATTCAAGTGGAGCAAGAAGGCCTCTTGCGAGTGCATCATGTGCGCATATTGGATCCTGAAGAGCAAACAACTCCAGAATCGAGCCATAGGACCTGTAAAGGTCCATTGGACCTACTACAGTCGTGAGGACGTGACATGGGAGCATGAAGATGCTATGCGGGCAGAATCCCTACATCTTTTTGAAGATTTTGGAAATCTTGTTGATGTCGTGTAAAGAGTTGCACTGAGGACAATGAAAAAATAGGGGGAGGGGATTGTAACATCCCCAAGGACAAGCCCCTATTGTATTTATGAATTAAAATGTCTTGTAGGCTGGTGAGCCAAGTGTTGATAAGATGGTGGGCTTATGTGTTTATTGGCCCAGAGAGCCTAAGTGTTAAAGGCCAGGAGCCTGATTTTGTATATGTAATTATGCAGATCATTAATAAAATATAAACATTTTTGTGTACAGACCGACCACAAAGAGTGATAGGGGACTAAGCTTCCACAAGTGTCGACCTGGGCGCATGCAGTTAAAACTAATGAGTTGACCATGTTGGGTTCACTCTCTCATTCTGTCATCCTCTACTTGATTTCGTAGGGATCTAGAGCATCTGAACCCATTTTTCCTCTGTGTCTACATCCACATTGTTTCCTGGTCATGTACCCTGAAACCCATGGGAAAATTGACAGACTGATCCATGTCTCCGGGGAAGTTTGAGCATCCCATATTTGTCTGATCCGTGTGGTGTCATAACTGTGGGTTGTTGTGGCCACATAGTTCATCTGTGAGTCATTCTGTGTCTTCTAAGGAACTTTACACCTGGGTAATCGCCTTAGTCGTGCTGTGTTTTAGCATGGGTTGTTTCCGCTTGTAGTTTCATGCCCATCTGTTGTTGTTGTTGTCATCCCTATGTGAATGAATGCTAAATCGTTGTTGTTGTCCTCCTTGTGCTGGAATGGTGTTGAAGAAGGAGGTTGTCAGGCATGTGTGCAACACTCTCCAGGTGAGAGAGGTGGTTGTGGTTGAAGAGGCATGTTGTTAGGCATGTGAGCAACTCTCTCCAGGTGAGAGAGTTTGTTGGGAATTGGTTTTCTCCTAGAGAGAGTCCAGCACCAGCTACAGAGCTCTGAGAATTCCAGTCTGGCCTGTTGCTGAAGCCCAAGGCAAGAGAGGTGAAGCATATGATGGACTATGTGACAGTGAAGGTGTATACTCCTAGGGTGGGACAGGCATGTGTATATTCAAGAATTCTAAGGAATCATGCTCGCACTCCTTGCGTCCTTACCAATAATATCTGATTATCTTACAACTCCTACTCTACGCACTCCTTCTGACAAAAGTTCTTCAACTGCTCACTTGGGTTGGAAAAGTCTATGGTTCTCCTCAGCCTGCACACACCTTGCACAACTCTATGTTATACTTGCACTTCTGCTGGTATAATATCAACGGTATCTTTCCTGAGATTTTTGAGGTAAAACCCAAAATCTTATCGATGCACTCCTTGCGGACTTTCGCTGCACTCCTTGCAGGAATTCTCAGGAAGAGAAACAATTGAAACTTATACTCTCCCTCTCATAGACTTTATACATTCAACATGAAATCACATATACTCAAAAAGCATTGAAACAAATGCATAACAAAGACTGGAAACAATTGTAAACATACCATTTAATAGATGTAAATAGTAACCACAATACACCAAACAATTGGATCAAAGCATTCTTATATTAAATCAAGTGCTTCTATACATGGCCTCAATAACAACTATTTGTTCATACAACTTTTACAATCTTTGTTCTTCTCTGCTCTCCTATTCTCTCTAACTCTACTACAACTACAATGAGAATGATACAATACCTACGAGGGAGTCTTCTTGAGTTTTTCCCTCCTACAACCTTAAGCCATCTTATCAAATTAAAGACTACCAATTACTTTACATTTATTACAATAAATGTCCACAACCGACAAATGAGAGCAACGCTCAAGATTTGTATTACAATCCCCAAAACATTAAAAACAATTACATCCTTCTAGCTATTACATTAATGGTTCTTCTTTTGAAATTCAAAATATCTTCAAAATGTGTGCTAGTGCATATCCAACTGTCCCCCACTTGTGCTTACTGGTGATGCTCTTGTATCATACTCCTCTGGATGAAAAATTCATGGACTCCTGTCCATGAGCTCCTGCACCGTCTGTCCATGTTTCTGGATATATGTTTCACTTTCCCAACTGGAATCCTTAACCGGGTGTCCCTTCCACTTTACTAAATATTCAAGATATGTCTTCCTCTGGGTTTTCTTGCCAACTATCTAATCAAGGATCTTTTCCATCTGCGTCTTTTCAGCTACAAGCATCTGTTTAACCCACTGAATTTCCTTCTGACTCTCTACTCCTCCTGCTTCATCTTCTCTGTAAGGATACAGATCTGCTATGTTGAATATGGGTGATATTCCCACACCATATGGAAATTCTATCTTGTAAGCATTTGCCTCAAATTTTCATAAAATCTTACACGACCCTATCTTATTCATTTTCACCTTATTATATGTTCCCCTTGGGAACCTTTGTTTTCTTAGATGCACTAAGAATAAATCTCCCACTTCGAATTGAAGCTCTCTCTTGTGTTGATCTGCTCTGCGCTTATATTCCTGGCTAGAACTCTGTAACCACTCTATGATTTTACTATGGAGCTCCTGCATTTCTACTACAAAATCCTCCACTCCAACACTCTTGAACTCACTCTACTTTAAGTCTCTCAACTCATATATTCCCCTTGGATACATTCCATACATTATCTGTAATGTGCTCTGTCCTGTGCTCCTGTTAGGTGAGTCATTATATGCAAATTCTACTTGCAACAAAATCTGATCCCACTGATTGTGATGTTTAGTAACAAACTCCTTAATAAGTCCCCCAAACTTCGATTTACTACCTCAGTCTGTCCATCTTTCTGAGGGTGATATGATGAGCTAAAAGATAAATTCATTCCCATCTTCTTCCATAGTGTCCTCTAGAAATTACCAACAAACTTGGTATCTCTGTCTGAAACAATACTCTTGGGTAAACCATGAAGTCGAACAAATTCTTTGAAAAATAGATTGTCAATGTGTGTTGCATCACTGGTTTTCTGACATGGAATAAAATGTGCCATTTTTGAGAATCTGTCGACTACCATGAATATGGAATCACAACCTCTATGTGTCCTTAGCAGTCCTAACACAAAATCCATGCTTACCGCATCCCACGACCTCTCTAGTATTGGAAATGGTTGATACAACCATGTATTCTATCTTTTCCGCTTTGTGTGCTAGAAAATTCTACATTTGTTGACAAGTTTCCAGACATTCGTCCTCATTCCCGGCCAATAATACAAAATGTTCAATTGCACAAATGTTTTATCATGGAAAAAATGTCTAGATGTTGGCCCTTGGATATGGAAGAAAGCAAATATCAAGGAAGAAAAGGCAAAATGCGAACTGCGCGGAAGACACAGTGATTGTCACTAGGTCGAAGTCAGAAAAAGAGCATAAAATATGGAGCAAAGTCCGAGAAATCAAGTTGTTGGATGAGGAGATCAAGGATGATAGATCAACAAGGAAGAATGATTGTGGACAACTGAACAAGCGGAAAAATCCAACATTTGATGCTTTGGAGCACCGCGCAAGAAGGAAGCAAAGACAGGTTGGTGAAGCCTTGAAAACGCGAGTCAAGTTGACCTAGGGTTTTAGACACCTAGGGTTTTGGTATCTAGGGTTTTGACACGTAGGTTTCGGCCTAAGGATGTCAGTGAGTGATTGTAATGTATAAATAAAGGTCAAGAGGACCTAGGTTGGGTTGGTTTGATATTGTTGGATCTAGTTGTATTGTTGATATGAGTTATTATTGTTGTATGAGAGAGAAGTGCTAAGTGTGAGAGCCTTTTGGTATTGTAAGACCTTCAGCTGGGTGTGAGGGTCAATTCCTGCAGCTGGGTGCGCAGGAAGGGGAGAGATAGAGAGGAGAAGAAAGAAGTTCTGCTAGCTAAGAGTGCAGACAAGAACTGTATGCTTCATCTTAATATATCATAAATCACAGTTATGTGGATGTAGACCTAGAGAGAGGGTGAACCACGTATATCTTTCTTGTGTGTGTGATTGATGTTGTGTTCTTTTGGCCTTGATATATTGTTATTGCATTGTTGTGGTAGATCTTATAGATGTGTGGAATAGATCTAAGATGATAAGTGATTTATGCATATTGTACTATTCTGTATTAGATCCACTTAATATTCCCCTAGTTGTAGACATATCTGTCCTGCAACCCCCTCATAGCTACTTCGGGTGAGACTGTATTTGCTTCGCAGGTGTTGCTGAAAGGGCCAATAGTTAGGGCTTGTTGGTGTGCTCTTGGAGCTAAACCCTGGGTCTGCCCTTGTGCCAACAAATGGTTCCATTGTCGGGACTAGAATCTTCTTGAGGGAATGTCAGGGTGGTTCCCATCAAAGACAAAGATTCAGAAGTGGATAGAGGACCAAGAAAAGGACTTTGCTAAATCCCATAACAAAAACCCTAATCTGAGTACAAAGGATTGGTTAGGAAGATATATCTTCACCGATATACATGATATTTTCTTCGGATAAATCCATCAGGAGCTATATGAGTGGTTAGCTAGGTTAGCAGATACCCAATTCGAGATCAGATCTAGATCTCCTGTGGTTTGGACGTCAGTGCTGATACAGAAGGATAAGAGAGTCAATAATGTTGTATCATGAGCAATAGATCATTGGTTCGATAACACCATCGAAGGGTACATCACTGAGCTTTCTGTTGACAGAGTAGAGTCATATAGTCAAGCCGAGAGATATTTCTTCAAGGGACCCAGAGGAAAATATTTACATTTTCTAAAGCTGAGGATCAAGATGTTATTGCATCATAAAAACATATTGAAGATACAACAGATTGGTCAGACTTGAAAAAGACAATGTTCAAGAATTCAGATAGCGACAACGACACAGAAGATGGACATACACGTAATGGGAGAGTGTTCAAAGAAGTACATCTTGTGAACCTGTTCAAGTATAACTACAGGGACGAGGGTTTCTACAGTGGAGAAGAGGCAGATCTGACAGACGAAGAGCATTCAGAACCTGCTGGGATAGAGGAAGGGAAAACTGAAGAGCCTCGTCGAGATGAGATAGAAACCTTGGGAACTATGCAGACTACATAAGTATTATTATCCCTCTTGTTGATTCAGTAACATTAATCAATCAAAGTAATCCAAGCCACCAGAGTGTTCAGAGCATTGTCACTAGTAGTCCACCACATACTCAGTCGGGAACCCTAGGAAGATCTATGGAAGATGAGATGAGGCTCCCTATCTTTAGGGGAGATGGATCTGAAGATCCTGATCAACACTGGATTCTATGTGAAGC
>JASDQU010819107.1:18304-28651 GCA_032191745.1 Picea mariana | reverse complement strand
TATATAACATTGTTGCCAGATTTATATGTAACATTTCACATTGATCTCACTGTAAAATTTCACATTGATTTCCAGATTGTTACTTGAAACCATGTTTTTTCCGGCTTCAGTGATTTAATAGAGAAAACAACCGACCCGATATAACAGCTGCTAGATGCCCGCAATCGAGAACGAGAGGAGAAGAATTTATTAAATTGAACGAATAGAACAAGGACAATGGTTTTGTGCCATCGATCGGCCACTTGTGATGTGTGCCACACCTCTGTTATAGGTTTTAAAATTAAAAGTTCCACACGTTCTCACAAAAGGAAGTGATCTCTTTGCTTTTGCAACATAAACACTTTAACACTTTTTTTTATCTATCTATTGGTTAATATTTAGTTTTATGTATAAGATTAAGGCTAAGTACTATTTCAAATTACATGACTTCATTGTTATAATTTCAAGGATGATAATGACAATATGAGATATTGGTTTTCTTGTAGAATGTTTTTTTTTTTTTTGGTGTAAGACTTAACACTGCTTATGATTTGCTAAGAGTTTGTTTTCCTCGGATGTAAGGAACAAAGTTAATGGCCCAAGACATAGAGGCATCTAGTAGGATTGAAAGTATTCAGTGATGGGTTATTTCAAAGGATTGGTTTTCATTGAATAAAGGTGATGAGTCAACCTTTATTTATAGATAGCAACTAGTGATGGTTGTCCTCACTATCACTTGACAAATGAGTTATGATAGGTTTTGCTACCTTAAGAAAATAAAAACATGGTATTGCCACAATTGGGTTGTCATTGCTAATCTTTATATTAACAATTTGAAAATGATATTATTTTTCCCCACAATAACTTTAATTTTATATTATAACAATATTGTAATACAAAAAATTTAAATATAGCCTTTGTCAAAAGTTCACTAATTTCTTGCAAGTTTTGCATTTTTTGTTTTCATCATTTAAAGGCTTGACAAGTACATTATTTTACATGTTGTAAAAGTAAACAAGAAATTTTATAAAACATGATAAATTAAGAAAGAAAACACATTACTTGATTTCATGCTATAGTGGGCTTAGACTTGCATATCCCCTAAAGTCTAAGTGCCAACATTCGTAGGGTACTTCTCATCCCCATTTGTAATAGCAAGGATGATTTCCATTGTGCCATCCACTAGTGCCAAATTTTGAGAATGTAAGATGTCAATTCTTTACTTTGAAGCCAAAGAGAGTATGTAGAGGGAGGGTTCTTCGTATCGGGGCTTCACATAGTGTACTTGTAAGATAGTGTGTTTGGTTCATGGAATATTAAAGAGTACCCCTAATTTCACTAGATATTGAAAAATCCCTTCCAAAACCCTTTTGTTGAACCCCCCTCCCAATACATTTTTCTAATTAAAAAAACTCATATTTTTACTAGATATCCTAGGTATCCATTTTTTCATGGCATATTTAATTATATTCTTTTTTGTTTCTACCCCTAGTATTGAAACATGATGGAACTCTTATATGCCCACAAATCAAAAGGAGGGTTTTCTAAGATTCTTCAAGTTGACACAAGAGCCAATTGGATGAATACTATTGTTGGTATATGTAACACACCAGACTCCTAAATACTCTTTTAAGGGGTGGGACATCATAATTTTGTTTTTCCTAACTATCTCAAATCCTAATTCCAGGATCTCCATTGGCTACTGCTTGCCACGAGCTTTCTAACGGTCGCCACCACACTAAAATCTGAGCTTTGGTTTGCAAGTTATTGCCTCTCGAAGTTATCTGAGCGTTATTAGTTGGGGTCTTTGGTGTTTGACGCTAAACGCCCCTTTTCTTACTGCACGGATACTCCTCGAAGTCTCGGAATCTCTACACGTGGCCTTGGTCATTTGACGATCGAAAATTGACGTTCTATGTTGAACATCGACGTTCGACGTTCGACGATCAACGTTGGACGTCCCTTTTTCAACGTTCGATGTTCGACGTTGAGGTTGAACGTTTGACGATTGACGTTGAACGTTGAACGTTCGTCGATAAGTGATCGACGTTGAACGTCTCCCCACTATACTACGCACCAAATCTTACGGAGTCCTGGTCTCATTACCAACCACGTTGGTCAGGTGGGCACGAACCAGAGGATGAGATGCAACGAGGGCCAGGGGTGACACGTGTCCTCATTAGGGTGTGACATGTCAATGACGTCAATGTGCCATGTCAGCCCCACACATACAACTTCTATCTTCCTTCAAATCTAACGGTCGAGGTCTTTCCACGTAGATCTGTAGATCCACGTCTCTGTAACACACCCACGATGGGGCATAAAAAAAATTTTCACTTTTCTTAAAGGACAGATTCTCCATCCATGGTTTCTAATTTGGGAAGTCGTGGAACCAGTCTGACCTCCCGGTCAAGGATCTTCGATTCTGAAGCCAATGCCTCTCTGAGACCCTGATGGTCTCACTCTGTAATTAAACGTAGACCCTTTCGACTTATGGGTGCAGGTCTAATGCTACCCCCGACCTTCCCTTTGTGCTTGGAAAATCTCTGAGTTTGGGCGCTAGCCCCTCCTTGAGGTGACCTTGGGTGATAACCTCATGCAAACACACAATTGTGGGCATGACCAAAGGCAGTTTGAAACCAAACTACCTTTCGACCCACAATTCTCCTCGAGCCTCCATGTGTCCTTTCTTCAAAACCGTAGTTTGGATTGCGACCTGCCCTCAACTTTTTAAAGTTCGCGCATCTCTGATCCCTGCAATGATGCAGAACTATCGATCTTACGATCTTGATGGTGCCTTTGAACTGACGGCTTAGATCTATCCCTTTCAAAGCTGCGGATTAGATTTTACCTCTTGCAAATCAACGACTGTGATTTTTTTCGAAATTCCAGACTTCGAAATTCTCAAGTCTCAAACTTTCCTTTCTTTCGTATGTCAATCTTCTAGAGTCGATGATTTGCAGACACCTATCCTTCTCAATTAGTGGCTCTGCCTCTGCTTCGAGGGTTTGACCTTTCAACTAGATCAACTGTCCTGCAACCCCTTTGCTCGATCAACAGTCGAGATTTCCTTCAGGTCTCCGGACTTCTGAGGTCTCAAATCTCAAACTTCACTTCCCCTCGAAGTAAGCGGATCCCCACCGCGTGTCCACTTGAATCAGATGATTGAGTCTTGCTTCGGGTCTTTACCCGAAATCTACAGATTTATGCCATGTTTCCTCTTGATTTGATGGCTATGAATTACTTCGGGACTTTACCCGGAATCCACCGATCTACACCATGTCTCTTCAGGATCAGACGGTCCAAACTCACCTCGGAAGATTCGATGCTTGAGATTTACTTCGAACGATCTGACGACTGAGATCTACTTTAGATGATCGGACGGTTGAGATTTACTTCGGCTCTCTGGCTCTCCAGACTTCGGGAGTCTCAAATCTCAAGTGAAAAATATCGAACATATTTCTCTGGAGTCCACGATCTGTCGCCACGTGTTCCTCTAGATCTGGCGGTCCAAATTCACTTCGGGTCTTCGGGGTTTGAGAATCTCAATTCTCAACTGAAAATCCAATGCAATTTACTCAAAGCTTGCGATCTATCGCCACGTGTGTCTCTGGATCTAACGGTTCAGAGACCTTCGGCTCTTCGACCCTTCAACGCTCTGGCGCTTTGACTCTTCAGCACTTCAGTGCTTCGGATCTCCGGTTCTCCAGGCTTCAGGAGTTTAAACTCTTATGCAACCATTTCTCCAGAGTGCTTTTACTCGAAATGCACGATCTCCTGAAATGTATCCCCGTGGTGATCAACGACCATGATTTACTTTGGTTGTGTGTCCTCCTCCTTGTCCACAAACCTCCAAAGTTGTGGATCTTACGCCACGTATCAACCCTAACATTGGACGGTTCCGATTGACTTTGGAACTTTGAGACTTCACAAGTCCACTCTCCTGTGCACTTTCAAAGGGTTAGGCCTCATGCACTTTCCTTGGGATCCAATGACTGTTGGTCCTCATGCTCAGATCTGACGGCCTAGATATGATCTCCTCCCGCGCGCTCTTATAATTGTATGGACATGGATCCTAGCAGTCCAGATCTTTCACAGTGCTCAATCCAACGGTCACTGTTTCTCCTCCTTCTGATCTTTCGTTTTCTTCCCTGAATTAGAAGATTTCAGATGTTTCGAAGGTCTCGACCTTCGATTTACTTCTTGCAAGCCCTGATGTATGGGTCTCGACTTCCACTTCCCTCTTGAGCTTATTAACTTGAAACAACTTTGCCTCTTGGACCTCATCTGCGCTTCTGAAAAGCGCTAGTCTCTTCTGAACTTGGTCCTTAGGGAACTTTGAATTCCCATGTACTCCTTGTGTTAATCTACTCGTGTCAGATCGACGGTCCATGAACTTCCTTGATCCAATGGTCTAGATCACATCGCAACTTTGGGTTTCAGAGGTTTAGTTGCACCAATGCACGATTCTCCCGTTGTGCGAACTCCGAACTCACAGATCCGACGGTCAAGGTGGGTCCCGATAGATCCTTGAATCTCCCTATACTTCCTGAGCTTCATCAGTTATGAAGGATTTAAGAGCGTTGCTCTCTTTCTCCTGAACTTAACACTTAGAAGGGTCTTCTGCACAACTCTTGCGCTCCTTCATCAAGTCTAGAACTTAAGTGGTTCTCGGTCTCTACTTGCCTCGCAGAGAGCCTGTGCATATCTGCACTACCTCTCCTGAGCTTAAGAAACTCCATCCTCCAAGGGACTCAGAACGACTAGGAGGGTCGAAATGCATACATGAAACTATGCCCACGATCAACGAACTCGTAGTTCATGGTTCTGGCTTAAGACACCACAGGACGCAAAAATTTACGAGTATAAAAACACGTCCAATTCACAAAATTTCCTACTTGCCTAATTACACAATCAAGCAGACACAAAAAGGGTACAATATAAATCGTTAAGCAAACATATCCATCCCTGCAACATTCATAGGATATCCAACTTTAATTCATAGTACCTCTTAAATACACAAGATATGTGATTACTTATCTATTACAGGTGGTAGCCAACTAACTGACTATGGGTGTTCATCCTTCCACCCGACCATAGGCTCAGAGGAATTCATTCTTCGCACTTTGGCCACCCCCATGCCAAGCCATGATATCACCAGGGAACTCTCGCAGTTTTGAAGGATTATTTCTTTGTTTCAACTTCCGCTCGGGTTCTGTTCTTTGAAAACTTTCAGAGATTTTTATTCTTTGTTATGGCCCTGGGCGAGGTTTATCAGATGCTCACTTGACATCAAGCTCGCGGCCTTATGTTCCTCATATGCGGGAGAGCTACCGCATTCTCCTTACCAATTTTCTTATATCTTTTCCCCATGATGGTTCTCGACCCATCTTGTTCCTTCTGTCAGAAGGGAACTCGGGTAAGCTTGGTCTGTCATACCCAGTGGTACTTCGGGTTGACATTTTTCATTTAGACCATGCTTCCATTCATGGAAGTGGTTGATAATTCAACCACTGGTCCTTTCTTCATTAACTGGTTTCTCTCCTTGGGATCCGAAGGAGATTTATTACCCCCATCAAGGGAAATTTGGGGTTATTTGATATAATGAGCCCTCTCTTATAGTTTTCACATTCTTTCCTCTAGTGATATCATGGCTAGTACTTTTAAGGCTTCACCCCCATAGTCAGTTATTGGCAACTCAAACAATAATACATTTACACTATCCACATGCCTTAGCATGGTAATCCTATTTTATGATTAATTACAAGCTGAGGGAAACATGGATGTTACAATACCCTCTCCCTTAAAGGAACACCGTCCTCAGTGTTCTTCCTCAAAACACCTGTCAAGCCTTTCCCATTCAGCTGTTTCAAAAATCTTGATCTTTCTTTCTCGGTCAGGTCCTGTTTCAGACCCTTAATATCCATCACATTCTTTCAATAATTCTTGGACAACAAGCATATTAATCATAGTCTCATGTGATAACATTGTATAAAAATTTCTAGGAATTTTTTTTCTAATCTTAGAACAATAATTATCTGCACAGTTTGTGGATTTGTATCCACATGGTTGTTTGTTATCCAGGTTCATTGTTTTTCCTTGACATACCCATTGGGTGCATGATCCCCATCAATAGTTTACAAGAACTATCAAGGTTTCATATTCTTTGTGGTCACTCACCCTCCAGGCCTAGGCTCAGGCATCCCCTTCTCTGCTATATAGTCCCTCGGGTGATCTGTCTTGCCTTGCCAAGGTTTTCTCGCACAGGAAGAACTACCCATTGTGTGCATGATCCCAATCAATAGTTTACAATAAATATTAAGGTCTCCTCTTCCTTGCGGTCACTCACCCTCCAGGCCCAGGCTCAGGCATCCCCTTCTTTGCTATATAGTCCCTCGGGTGATCCATCTTGCCTTGCCAAGGTTTTCTCACACAGAAATAATTCCAGAGACTCTATCGAGTCTTACAATCGATGCGTCCCTCAGACTTTCTCTACCGAGGCATCCCTCTGGCTTGTGTTACCTCAACACAACATATTCTAGGCAATCATGGCTTACCACGGGGTTCTCATGGCTTAGCAATAGCCATTTTTCATGCTTTTATAGCTTGATAGCCTTCTGGCTCAGCTAAAGTTAGGGACGAAGGTTACTCCTTCTCCTAGCACCGTAATAGATAGGGATGAAGGTTAATCTCCTTCTCCAAACACTGTAATAGATAGGGACAAAGGTTACTCTCCTTCTCCTGGCACTGTAATAGATAGGGGTGAAGGTTACTCTCCTTCTCCCGATACCATAATAGATAGGGACGAAGGTTACTCTCCTTCTCCTGGCACCGTAATAGATAGGGGTGAAGGTTACTCTCCTTCTCCCGATAATTCATTCTTTACACAGCCAAACAAACTGTTAGTCTCTATTTCATGAGATCGGATTATACTCTTTTTCAAAATTCTTCCTCGAACCTGAGAGTTCAGTCTCTCATCTCTGCACTCTTCGCAGATATTTTCCTTTCACCTGTATCATAGGTATACAGAAATTCATGAGACATCATCATAAATTTTAAATTCAGAATTTCCTTGTAAATCTGTCACCTACAGATTTCCAATTCCACATTTTATTTCCATATGTGTTCCGCACAGGAACCCAATTCATAATTATTGGACTTTCCTTCCCATAGCGGTTTGGCTCAGTAGGAAATTGGTCTTCCTTATGGGCTTACAACACTGCCATATCCAAGACCCCTTTGCTTCTTGCACTTTCAACTTCAATCAGCCAAACAAATTGTTAGCTTTTCCATGCACATACATTTTTATTGCACCTTTACAACGCCATCACAAACAATTTCAGAATTGTGCATACTAACAATCAAATTCACTTTCTCAAAAAAAGAAATACCATTCCTTGTAGTTTGTCTCAGTAGGCAATTGGTATTCCTTATGGGCTTATAATACCGCCATATCCAAGACCCATTTCCTCCCTGCAATTCATTCTTTAGACAACCAAACAAACTGTTAGTCTCTCATGCATCCATATATATATATTCAAAACCATGCATAGTAACAGTTCATCACATCTATATAAACATAAAAAGGGAATCCCATTCCTTGCCTATGCCTCATTTCAACATACCAACCCTTTCAAAACGTAATTCAACATTTCAAATGATTTTAACAAATGTGTGAATTATTCATGGCCACATTCATACCCAATGCACTCTTGCATTGTTTTCAAGTTCGTCACACTTTATGACCGGTTCTTGGCCATGGTGTGTTGGAATTTAACTAACCTTTTCCTCATATGGCTTATTTATTTTCTTTCATTCTTACAGAAGGATCATACTGCCTGCTATAGACCGATCACGATACCAAATCCATACAAATGAACTCAAAAGTTTCACATGAATGCCTTTAAACATTCCTTGATTGGTCAATGCATTCATGACATATTAGTTCATGAATTATTCTAAGGGTTACAAACAGTTTTTACTACCATAGGTTCATACCTCCATCATTCAGGTTCTTCTTCCTGAATCATACCTTACTTGGGTACCCATGGCATACAACTCCCTTTCAAAAGTTCATGCATAATACTAAGACAATAAAATATTTTAGAAGGGGTTCTTACCAAATCCCTTCATACCTTGTGCCACATAGGCACAAATATATTTATACCGGTTCTTGGCTGCTAGCACCCTCTTTCTGATTTTTACCTCATCAATGGTGCTTTATGGGGACTTTTATAGCCCTGTCAACAATCTTTCAACCACAACCTTCTCCTGGTCATCCTCTGCTTGAGGTTGCCCATCATTGGAAACTGTCTTCCTCAATATCTCCAATTCCTTTCTATACATAGCATGCATCGTCATAGTCACAATTACATTAGTTGTAATATTAAACCAAATGCATGTATCATAACATTCGAATTCATAAAGCATCTTCAAAATGTCCTAGCATATCTTTATGCACTTCATCACATTATCCTCAAATGTTTCCACAAGTGCAACACAAACAGATTTCGATTGTATCTTCAGCAATACAATCCTTATCACTATGGTGTCAAAACCTTTTTACTTTCATTAGTGTACCAACTTTCTCATACAAGAGAAAAAATAATACTCAACAAGGAAAGAATTGAGGACTCTCCCCTTCTTCCAACTCTTTCTACACCACCTGGGACTTTTCAACCCAGTTGAGTTATCTCTAAGGCCTCACTGCCTTTTCTTAATCATGGGTTCAACCAAGCCTATTCAATTAAATGTACTCATTTATTCATTTAATCATACTCAGGGGGTTTACTTGCCTTTTACCAACTATTCTGGTTTCCACAACTGCTCTTTTAATCCTACGACTCTGTTAAACAATTTAGGGTTCTTAGGGTGAGGAAAGTGTTCCTCCTTTTCTCCCCCTTTACTTATGCAATCTACTTCTTATTGTGATCTTTCTGCTCTTTTCCTCAACAGCCCCAGGTAAGGCTCATCCTAACTCTTAGGATACATTAGCATGTTTTAATAGCAAAATCTTTTGCGCATAATGAATCATGAACCTGTGCATCCTGCATATTACCATTCAGTTATCAGAATGGTCAAGATTCATTATTAGTCTTCTATTCATTACATGATGTTTTTAAAAATGTAATCTAGGATTTTGGTATCTCTATCTCTCTCTCTCTCTCTCTCTCTCTCTCTCTCTCTCTATATATATATATATATATATATATAATCTTGTGGCTCACTGCTTAATTCTCAACAATCATTAAGGTTGTGACTTTGTTTTCCTGACAGAGTCTTCACACAATTCCTCCACAAGGAACTCCTTCAACATGCAACTTCCTTAATGCATATCCATCACTATTTGTGATGGCCTCAACCATGAGTTAGCTTCAGCAGTTTACCAAATATCCCATAAGGAATATAAACATGCATCTTTGTCATGTACCCGAATTATGTATCCATACATATTCTGGTTTTTTAACTAACATCATACCTGTGCATCACTTGCACGTTTAATATCATTCATACCTAACTGGTATGACTATCAGGCTTCATATTAGGAAGCTCTGTAATGCATTAAACCCATGTACTCAAGCATAATTAAACATAGATAAGTATTCATCATGCTAGATTATTGCTTGCACTTTTTCCATGTCATTCACACACATGTACATATCAGGCTTCTATATCCTTTTCCCAAGGATCTTCCAATTATCCTTATGATCATGTATACACATTCATGTATAAGTAGGTGCATCTCTTGCACCTTTTTACCTCATGCATTCACTTGATAGTTTAATTTCATCATTACTGCCCTTTAGTTTGAGATTTCAGTCACTTACAGGACTAATCTCACAGTCATATCTTGTATTGATGTTTCCTTTTATCAAGGCAATAACCAACTAGGGTCACTTTCCTCTTTATGCGACAACATCTAGAAATAAAACCTTCTTGCCTCAATGTCCATAGGGTTTTACCTATCTCACTTTTCTCTGGTCATGAGGAGTTATATACTCCGCTTTTAATATAGAGCAGTAACTATAATTGCCAGGGATCCTACCCAATCCTATCAGATTCCTTTAAGCCCAAAAAGGTATTAACCATTATATAATATACCATCATCAGTGCCTGAAGTTCCAACTGCCCATGCTTAGAAGCAGTGTTACGAACAACAGGTCATCTGTCCTTAGGCTTCAACTACTCTTGACAGAACCCTGCCACCTTCAACTATCCACATTCAAGTCTTATTATAAATGTTAATTAGCATATCCCTACTCCGGTAAGAGTAGTTATCACTTTGACAAAGGGCTAAAGAAATTCTTCTGTTGAAATTCAACAAGAATTTCTAAAATCACAGGTTCAATCTGCAGTCCTTCTCCTCAA
>JASDQU010819106.1:0-35367 GCA_032191745.1 Picea mariana | reverse complement strand
TCACGTCCATCTGATGGAATTCCCATCCCTTGGTTGTCACAATGGAAAGTTCCAATCATATGGAATCCATCTTCACTACTGGAGCGAAGGTCTCATCATAGTCAATACCATGCACCTGCTGAAAGCCTTTGGAAACAAGCCTGGCTTTGTATCTGCTAATATGTCCATCTGCTATGCTCTTGTTCCTATAGACCCATCTACATCTGACAAGTTTCCTCCCAGAAGGAAGGGGAACCAGATCCCAAGTCTGGTTCTCGAGGAGGGAGTTGTACTCCTCCTGCATGGAGGATTCCCAAAAATGATTTCATGTATCCTCTCCATAAGAATATGGATTTGAATACTAAACCAAGAAAATATTCCTGGAGGGAAATGGTTCAGTGGCAGTGAGTGCAATAGGAGGCTCCTCGAAATCATATTGAGTCCTCCTAGTATAGACTAGATCACCAATGAGATCCCCTGCATCCTAAAGAGTAGTCTGTTCCAACTTGGGCCTTTGCTTTGGCTCCACAACTACATATAGATGCTCTAACTCTGCATCTAACTGTACTGAATTTGAATCTGAATCATATGAGTCCTCTGAATCATAACTCTCATATGAAGAATATTCGACATGTGCATGCTCATCATCTCGTAAAGGTGGAAGAATGAAGGTAGACTCATGCGGCTGCTGAGGTACATGCGAGAAACTTTACTCAAATTGGACACTTCGCTCAATGATGATTCGATACAAGGAAATATCAATAAGTCTATATCCCTTCGCATCGCCAGGGTACCCAACAAAAATACACTCAGTGCTCTATGGATCAAGTTCCTTCCTCTTTTCAGAGGGAATCCGGGCCCATGCATGTGAACTGAAAATGCGAAAGTGGGTCACTTCCAGTTTTAGGCTGCTCCAAGCCTCATAGGGGGTATTATCCTTGATGAATCTATGGGGATATCAGTCTTGGATGTATGCTTCACAATTAAATTCTTCAGCCCATAGTCTCCGTGGTAGTGAATTTGCATGCAGCATGCAAGATGCCATCTCCTTTAGAGATATGTTTTTCCGCTCAAAAACTCTGTTTTGTTGCGGAGTATAGGGAATTGTGTGTTGCAACTGAATCCCTGCCTCATGGAAAATATTATGGATCTCATGACTTACATATTATCCCCCATTATCAGTTTAGAGGACTTTGATCTTCTTTCCGGACTATGTCTCAACCAGGGCTTTGAAATCTTTGAGGTGTTGAAAGACCTCAGATTTTTTTTCGAGAAAGTAAATCCATGTAAAACGTGAGACATAATCAACAAAAATGAGAACAAACCTTTCTTTTCTGATGCATGGATGTGGAAAAGGACCCATAAGGTCAACTTGGATCATATCTAAAGGCGCGGAAGCTCACTAAGACTTTCCTTTGTCGAATTTCTCTTGAGGGTGTTTTCCGAGAACACATCCCTCACATAATCCCTTGGAGAAATGGATGTATGGTAGACCATCAAACAATATTTTCTTGCTAAGTTGTTGCATGTATATGAAATTCAAATGTCCAAACCTTTTGTGCCATATCCTACTATTTTCATCATCATGAGTAAGAATTAAAGCAGAATCAGGTTCAATGAATTCAAAAAAAGTATACAATCTAAACTGATGATTTAACTCATCGGTTGCAACCCTGGAGTTGGTTTTCATGTCATAGATGTCCATGACATTTGGTGTGAATATGAATTTCTTTTCGGTACCATAATTCATCATCTGATACATGGAGAGAAGGTTGGCGAAAAATTTGGTAATGTGCAACACATTCTCGAAGCTTCCATTGGTGAGTTCAATCCTTCCTTTGCTAGTGAATTCATCTGAAGAATTGTCCCCCATTAGAATAGGGGGACCTTTGCATGCATCCAATGAAGAATATACTGCTTTTGAGGCAGCCATATGATGTGATGCTCTTGAATCTATGATCTAAGCATCAAGAGAGGAGTTGATGGCAATCAAGGCATGGCTAGAATTTCCTTTCTTGGGATTATGATCTTATTGCTTCTTCTTCTTGGAACCCTTGGGGATGTGATATCCAAGATTTTTTTGCTGAAATATTTGAGTCATTATATCTATTTTTCTTTTCATGCATGCGGATTCTGTATGGAATCCTTTGTGACAGTACATGCATTTCTCCCCTTTTCTTCCATTTTCCCCTTTGGATCCGGAGGCATCGATGAAGGGTTTTGTGTACCCTTCCTTCTTAGGATGTGCATGATATTTTCTTTTGTATTTATCTTTAGATTTATGATATTTATGGCTTCCATCTTGCACAGTAAGTGCATGTGCCTTTGGGCCTTTGATTTTTCCCATGTTGATGAGCTTGGTTTGCTCTTGTGTTAGGGATTGGATAAATTCCTCAAGAGAAGGCATCTTCCAGGTGGCTCTGAAGGTGAATCTGACTAAATGGAATGTGTACATGAACACAAATAATTTAGGACCAAGTTTGGATAGAATGGTGAGAACCATTTGTTTCTCCTCTTTAGATTTATCAACCCCACAAGCTTTGAGTTGCAACAGTAAATACTTGAATTTTGTAAAGAAATATTGGATATTGTCAAAGGTTTTTGGATCCAATGTGAGAAATTCCACATCCAACATGTGTCCCTTCATATCATCATGTTTTCCAAAGAACCCTTCCAATGTGGTCCAGGCTTCATTGGGTGTCTTACAAGAAGATATGTGAAAAAGGAGATTGGGAGAAATAAGACTGCAAATTGTTCCGAGTGATTCATCCATTCGATTTAAGTACTTGGATTTTTCTATGGTTGATGTTAGTTCTGTATCTGTATTCAAGTTTAACCTATACAATCCTTTGGTTTGACGATGATCAAAATCTGGACCAGGGGTCAAATTTTAGCCCAAAAATCAACATTCTCAGAATTGCCTCAAAACAAATGGGTTTGTAGCCCTCATCGTCACGAACCCAACGCAATTAATTTTGTCTCAAACGGACATCAGGAGCGAGAGTTATCACGATCTGTCCGAATCGCCAAATAGTAAAAAAAATGGATGCTGACTGGGCAGTCCGTACAGTCCATACGGATGCTGACGTGGCTTGACCGTACATGCTGACGTGGTGACCATACGATGATGTGGCAAAAGTTATGTGACAGTTTGATTGGATGGCAGTTGGTCGAATCGTGTTGTGACACGTGGCATCATTTTCGGCGAATGGTAAGGTACCACGTGGCACCCCTTTATTGGCTAATGACTTATTGGTTTGTTGTTTAAAATTTTATGGAGCTGACCAGATTTGAACCGGTGACTTCCTCCTATGCCAAAGCCGACTGGATTTGAACTGGTGACTTCCTCCTATGCCAAAGCCTTCACAAACCTCCGCTAACCAATATGCCGCCACATGATTCTTGTTATTTATGTGGTGCCAAATGTATTTGAGTTTGTTTATTGTGTATAGCGGAGGGGGGTCGGGCCGGGGCCTAGCCCCGACCCGTGGATTCCTTATGTAACATATGACGATTTCATTGAACCGTGTGCGATTGGTATTATATACCATATATTTCATAACCATATTATTGTATATAATGCGCGGGAGGGTTATTTCATTTGGCCCGTGGTTATTATATGCCACTGTTATATGGTTTTCCATATGACCTTGTATATTGCGCGGGGTTTATTACAACGGAGTTTGGTTGGGTGCTAACCACCGCTTTGCATACGATCGTATGCCTTTACCCATGTGACCCTAACCAGAGTGGAGGGAGTTACATGGTTTTATAACCGTTAAGCCCTTTTTATTATAGCGTGAGGTCTTATGCTACCATGTGCCCAGGTGCCGAGGCGGTTAGGGGCTGGAGGCGCCCTAACCATTCTACGGTTTACACCGTTGGTGCAGTTGCATCCGGTGCCAGGTTTTAACGCACATTTTGAAGCGTGTTCTTGGTTCATGCACATAGAGGTGCGTTTTGGCGAACCAGTTTCAGAAAGCTTGAAGGAGGAAAATGGAGGAGGCCTAACTTCTTCATCTTTTGGCCAATTGAGGTGCCGTAAAAGCCCAGCTAGGGGTTTTTGGATGTGCTGGATCCATTGGTGCTTTTTTCAATGCCATTTGAAGACTTCTTTGGCAAGTTTTTCACCATTGAAGTTTCAGGAAGCTCTAGGGAGCTTGAAGTCCTCATTGATCGAGGACATGGTTTGGTGAGCCTATGTTTGTTTTCTATGATTGAATAATCATTTTTGGCTAATTGATATGCTATGAAAACATTTGGATAGGTTTCAGAGGCTGTTGAGGACTTTTACAGGTGTTGTTTCCAAAGAGAAGCTCAGGGAAGCTTATGTCCACATGTAGAAGAGGTCATGCCCGGATGAGCCATGATCCGTTTTCAGAGTTGTATTAGTCATTTTTGGGGTTTTAATGTGTTATGATCTCAATGGTGCATTCTGTTTTTCCATTTGATTTGAGCAGCATCTTGTAAAATAACTTTTGACTAATTAATCCCAGAGAGCCAAGTCCATTATGGAGGCTCAAGGAGATGTAGCCCGGAGAGGGGTGAACTCCTTTATCATGTTGTTCTTGTTGTGCGTTTGATGGTTTATTTGCTGCAAGTTATGTAGCTGTGTTTTCATTTAAAGAACATATTTAACTATTTAAAAGAACAATCTCTCACAGATAAACATTTAAAGGAAGAAGCATAAAACTTAACACATAAGTTTATATTGCATATTTTTAACACATGAAGCAAGGTCCTGTAAAATTTATTTTAATGAAGTAGGGGTGCTTGCATAGCATAACAAGTCAGCCTTCTATTTTCAGATCAGAAGAGTATGGCTATTTTCTCCTTACATGCAAATTAGTTGTAATGTGTAAGAATGAATTCTTTTTGGAAATCCATCTTTCCGCTGTCTTCAATCTTTTGTACCTGCAAAATTTTTGGTGTAGATTTTGCTTAGCACTCCATCAGATCTGATACCATGTAAATGTATTGAACCTACACATAATAGATCTAGCTATAAAATAATACACACATTTGCAAAGATAAATTGAGAAAGAAGAAGAAGGAGAGAAAGAATGGAAGAATTCTCATTAACCGTAATGAATAATGGATAATTTACACATGATATACTCTATATAAATCAATGAATGCAAACTGGAGGAGAACCAATGCACCATATTGGTGGTCTAGAGTGATCTAGAAACACATCAACAGTTACGAGAGTGAACTACCACCTAGTCTAGTCTCTCAGGCAGTTGTGGGAGTGAACTACCACCTTGCTGAGTTAACTAGTCAACCAATCTTTAGTTAACTGACTGAAAAGAGTGTAGTGAGGAGTATATCAAGGAATCAAGGGTAATGCGCTAGTCTGGTGATGATCCCAAGGCAAGTGCGCATTAGTATGGTTATGATCCCAATGTTGCATGGTGATCAAACCAATGCAACGTCTAGACTCAACTCAACTAGTCAAACTGAAGTGTCAACTGAAGAGAATATTCTCCAGGTGGAATATTCTCCCCTAAAATATAGGAGATTGGATAATGACTAATTATGAATAATAAACAAGGAAAAACCTTAGGAAAAAAAAATCCTAGGTGTGTGTGAAGTAACTCCAACACCCGAGGTAGTTCTCTTGATGGACATTGTGGTTGTAGATGTTCCCAATTTGTGGGCAATACTCTTTTCTAGGAAGTTTTTTGCAAAATTAGGTGGTGCTTTACAGATATATTTAACTCATATTGATATACATGTGGATGATGGTACATACACCCTCCTACTCAACATGACCATGAAGAAGGATCATGTTGAGGATATTGATATTCACTCTATGAAAGACGAACCTTTTGAATTTGAGGAACCCCTTTCATATTTTTTCCCATATGACTTTTCCTTGGCCACAGGAGAAGATTTTAATGCTAGAAACTAGCCTAAGAAGTAAGATTACCAACAAAAACTAGACAAGTATAAAAATAAAGAAATTGGATCCATCAAAATATTGAATAATGAATATAAGGACTTGATGATTAGATTGAGCCAAGATGATGTTCTCACAACATAATCTGGCCACCCCCCTCCCTCCAAACAATATACCAGAGTAATACAAGAAACAATTGACTTTAGGGGAGGAGAGTACAAACAAGGTTATTTGGTTCTAGAGTGGGATACAAAGAAGGGGTAGCCCAAAAAACAAGAAGAGTTTGAGAATTTTTGGTTGGGTCCCTCCAAGATTGTGAAGAAGTATGTCAATGACTTTTACAACCTATCCATATTAAAAGGGAGAAGGCGTCCATTACCAATTAGTGGGTCCCTTCTCAAGCCCCATTATGGGGAGGAGACTTGACTTCTTGGGGTTCTTTAGATTATGGTAGGTAGGTTAGGGTAGGAATCTACATCTTGCATTACATTTATATATATGTTTCATCACGTGGTAGTGTAGTTGCACTTTTCTTAGATTTGCATGCATATTTTTGATTTACATGATTTTTTTTATTACATCTTTTCACGTTGCTATGTTACATTCATATGATTTGCATACTCATATTGATATGTTAGAATAAAAATATCAGAAAATTTTTCCTTTCAAATTTTCTTCTGGATTTGGTGTTTATTATTTTTTCCATATGAATAGGGGGTGAGTTACACCACCCCTCTTATCACAACAGTTCGCTTGAGTTGTTCAGGCATAGGTCATACGAGATATGTTGAGGTTCTCATGTGATCCATGGTGAGAACATGTACCCATGTAGGAGCCAAATGTTACCCTCCAGGCCTAGGGGTAACTAAGTAGATGATGTCTCAAGGCCCACAGGTAGCATACATGGAGTGCTAAAAGCCCGATGCATAGCACATCTCACATGAACCCTCTATTTCACCACAAGTCACCACCATCATCATTTCAACAGAGAAACATCCACTACACCAGCTTGGATCCCAGAAGGCAATAGGTATTTCTTCATAAGGTAACAAGTCCAGTCTCATTGTAAGTGTCACTTTAATATTTGAATCATTTGAGCATGTTGCAAAGAGTCCTCTCTTGATTTTAAAATTTTTTCTTGGAAATTATACCTTTTGCCTTATTTCACCTTGGTGGTTGGCATGGTTTCCTAGTAAGTAGGTAACCCCCAGGTTAGTGGTTTCTATTGGGGGGTTCCTTGAAGGATAATCATACTATTCCTTAATCATATTTCCACTTTCCATACTTATTCTCCTCTGTTTCCTCATCTTTTTTGTTTTTGGGTGTATTGAACCCAAGCTCATTTCATGGGAAGAAGGGGATAAAGGCCCATAGGTGTTGTAGCTAGAAAAATTTAAAAGCCATAGATTAACCTTCGAGATGCTCACCATAAGGTCCTAATAGAAATGAAATGCTTCTCCATAAATTGAAGGACCTTTAAAACACATAATTAATAAATTTCTTGATTGATGGGGGAATGCATTTGCAGTGTCCTTTAATTTTCATTGCATATGGCACTCAATGTGTTCCTAAATTGAAGTGGAATTTCCACACTCTTTACTTTCCATTACACATATCACTCAATGTTTGGACCATAATAAATTAAAAGTAGGGGCTTGGAAAAAAGTTGCATTGCAAACAAAGGTGCAACACACCCTCCACAAAAGAACCCATAAATGAGACAATATGAACCCTTGATATGTCAATAATCCCATGCCTAAAATTATTCCCCAAATCCAATTCATACTCATCACATGATACATATAGGTTCTTTTTGGGAAAAATTCCTTGACTTGGGGATTAGCTCACCCAATAGGGCACCATGACACCCCTCCCATACCTAAATTTGGAAAAACTTACAAGGTCTTTGAGAATTTGTTTAATTTGAAAAGGGGGGATTTGATTCATATGTTTGGGTGGTTCTTGTATTGATTTTTACTTACTTGGAATGATTCTTGTGACTTGTGGACCCTTGGAGGGTGTAATTTTTTGTCTTTGCAAGACCTTGCCCACAGGATGGATGGTGGACCCCACATTTGGAATACCATAGATGATGAGCATTGCACCTAGAAGTGGAAGAAATTTCCTTTGGAGGCACTTTGGAATCACTAGAGGATGAGTTTCACCCTTCTCCACTTGGATATTGGCCTTTGGAGGCCTATGATATCACTTATTATCCCTTGACAAGACCTTGGAGGGATAGGGTTTAATGGATAAGATGGTTCCAGAGGTGGATTGACAGGATGAGATCCATGACATGGCACTTTGGCACATGAGAGCATGACACATGGCCTTTGGAGGCCCAACGTCTCCCTCTTTAATGCTTGAATTTTCACTTGGAGAGCCTACATCACCCTCTAGGGCATGGATGCTGGGTTTTTATAATACTTGCAGTGAAAGTATGGTCGAGGTGGATCGACTGACAGTGAAATTCAAAGGTCGAGGTGGTTTGACCGGGTAAATCAAAAGTCAAATAAATGAAAATAAAGTTGAAGAGGTCAACCAACAAGAGGTCGACGAGCGGGTGCATGGAAACTGATTGAAGACCGAATGGAGGTTGACTAGTAATTGGCTGGTAAACGGACTTAGAGTCAACTGTAATAGAATCTTGAGATTGACATGATTTGTAGTTAATGATCTGTGTGGATCTGTAACCATTTTTGGGTGCCTTTCTTTAGGGTTTATCCTACTGTAAATCCTATAAATAAGGTGTGTTACAATGATGTAAAAGATGATCTTTAGAGAAATCATTTTAGAGGTTGATGGTCATGTAGATGTAAGACAAATTGGCTATAGGGTTTTTCTTGTGTAAAGAAAGAAGGTATGATGTCGATTGTATCTTAGGTGTATACCAATGTTAGGCATGTAACTTTTATTCTGAAGGAATAAGACAACAAGAGATCAAAACACTCAAGGAATGTTGGTTTTCCCAATTGGGTTTCCAGGGTAAAATCTCTGTGTACTTTTTGTTTTCTTTGTCATTTACTTTCTTGATTAAATAATTCTTCTTCTCTTATGCTAGGTTTAGTGTGGAAGTGTTTCTAATTTCCTAACATGTGGTATCAGAGCTTGGTTTAAAAACTTTGGATATGAGCTAAACCCTAGGTTTAGTGAGGGCCGTAAGTAAGAAATATTTAAAGCTTGTTCTTAAAGAATGGCGAGTAGCTAAAGAATAGAGATCGAAAAATTCAATGGCCAAAATTTTGAGCTATGGAAGCTTAATATTGAAGATCTCCTTGTATATCAAGAAAAATGGACAACAATTTGTCTAGGTACCATTCCGACAAGTATGCCAAGGGAAGAATGAGATAAAATCGAGAGAAGGGAAAGGAGTATGATTCAAATTTGTCTTGCAAATTATATACAACTAAATGTCTAAGGTGAATAATCAACCAAGAAAATGTAGGACAAGTTGGGGATCATGTACCAGTCAAAATCTCTGGTAAATAGGTTGTTCCTTAGAAAGAAACTGTATCTTATGAGGATGAGTGAGGGTAGTTTGGTGACTGAGCATTTAAATGAGTTTAATACTATATTAAGTGAGTTATCTACTGTGGATATTAAAATTACCGAGGAGGATAAATGTGTTAGCCTATTATGTTCTTTTCCAGATTTCTGGGATAACTTAGTTGTGGCTATATGGAGTAATTCAACCACATTAGGGATAGAAGGCGTGGTTGCATATATATTGTTAGAAGAAATGAGAAGGAAGAACATGGAAGGATCGAACAAAGATGCATTAGTGGTAATAGGTCAAACACATGATAGAGATAAAGAAAAATTATCTGGTAGAAAGTCTAGGTTGAAGGGTAGATCTAAATCCCCGGTTTAGTCGAAAAAAAGAAGATGTTGGAAATGCGGTAAAGCTAGGCATTACAAAAGGGATTGAAAGTTGAAGGAAATAGAAGCCAATACAAGATCTGATGAGAAGTAGTTAAATGAGATAAAGACAACTCCAGACAAGGGAGGCGATGTGTACCTAGTGTCAACCAATACATAATCGAAAAAATATGTTTGGTTGATCAACTCAGGAACATCCTATCATATGAAACCACATAGAGAATGGTTTTGCAAATATGAATGATATGAAGGAGGAGATGTGTTCTTGGGGGAAAAATCGATAACCAAAATTGTTGAATGAGGAAGATTTTGACTAACACTATAGGATGGGAGGAGTAGAACCCTTCTAGGTGTGCTACATATTCTAGGTTTGGAAAGAAACCTGATAACTATCAGCAAAATGAGTGATGCATGGGTGCACACTCTATTTCAGAAGGATACATACAAGATGGTCATAGGTGTGATGTTCTTAATGAAAGGAGTTTGGATTGGAACCCTATACAAGTTATTAGGGAATGTTGACTTCACTGGATGAAACAACATCACTGTTCCTGAAGTTGACTCGATTTTGAATCGACTCAACTCAACTCGAGTTGAGTCGATTCAACCCAACTTGACAATTCCTCGTCAAAATGACTCGACCATGCTATTGCATGAGAGGATGGGACATATTGGATAAGGACTTAGAGATATTCATAACATGTTGGAGATACTTCACACACACCTAGGATTTATTTTTCCTAAGGTTTTCCCTATGTTTATTAGTCATTATTCAATCTCCTATATTTTAGGGAGAATATTCCTCTAGGAGAATATTCTCTTTAGTTCACACTTTAGTTTGATCAGTTGAGTGGAGTCTAGATGCCACATTGGGATTATCACCATGCAACATTTGGATCATCACCAACTAATGTGCATTGTCCTTGGGATCATCATCAGAATAGCACATTACTCATGATTCCCTGATATCCTCCTCACTTCACTCTGTTTCAGTCAGTTAACTGAAGACTAAGAGACTAGTTAACTCAGACTAGGTGGCAGTTCACTCTCGTAACTACCTAAGATACTAGAATAGGTGGTAGTTTACTCTCGTAATTGTTGGTGTGTGTCCAGATCACTCTAGACCACCACTATGGTGCATTGGATTCTCCTCCAATTCACATTAGTTGAGTTATATAGAGTATATCATGTGTAAATTATCATTCATTCATTTGGTTAATGATAATTCTTCCATTCTTTCTCTTCTGCTTCTCTTTTCTCATATTTTCTCTGCAACCGTGTATGTAAATTCCTAGCTAGATCTATTCTATGTAGGTTCAACAAATTTACATGGTATCAGAGTTGACAAACTTCTAGGGAAAATACACACCAAATTATTTTTGCAAGTACCAAATATTGAAGACAACGAAAAATTGGAATTTCCAAAAGAATTCATTCTTACACCATACAATTTCTTTGCATGGAAGGAGAAGATGATAATGAATCTTATAGGGAGAGGATTATAATGGTTAACCATGAACACATAGACAGAACCAACATCAACCATAAAAAAATCCAAGAATCTAAATCAAATGGATGAAGCGTTTTGAACAATTTGCAGTCTCATTTCTCCCGAAATCCTCTTTCAAATATCCTCCTATGAAACCCACAATGAAGCCTAGACCACCATGGAAGGGATTTTTGGAAAATATTATGAGATGAGGGGACACATGGTCGAGGTGGAATTTCTCACATTGAATCCAAAAACCTTCGACAATATCCAAGATTTATTTACCCAATACAAGGATTTGCTGTCGTAACTCAAGGCTTGCGGGGTTGATAAATCTAAGGACAAGAAACAAATGGTTCTCACCATTCTGTCCAAACTTGGTCCAAAATACCCAATGTTTGTATCCACATTCCATTCAGTTAGGTTCTCCTTTGTATCCATGTAGACGATTCCCTCTCTTGAGGCCTTTATCGAGTCTCTGAAACAAGAGCAAAACAAGCTCAACAATATGGGAAAAATCAAAGGCCTAAAGGTGCATGCACTTACTGTGAAAGATGGTAGCATTCATCAATATCATAAATCTAAAGACAAAGACAAAAGGAAAGCACATGAAAATCCTAAGAAGGAAGGGTACTCAAAACCCTTCAATGATGCCTCCATATCAAAAGGTGGAAAGGGAAGAAAAGGGAAGAAATGCACTTACTTCCATAAAGGATTCCATCCAGAATCTGCATGTATGCAGAAATAGATAGATCAAATGGCCCAAATACTTCAGAAAAAAAAACATTGTATATTCCATCCCTGAGGGTTCCAAGAAGAAGAAGCTAGAAGATCAGAATCCCAATAAAAGAAATTCTATTCATTCTTTGATTTCCATCAACTCCTCTCTCGATTCTTGGATTGTAGATTTAGGTGCATCACACCACATGGCTGCCACAAAAGAATTCTATTCTTCATTAGATGTATGAAAATGTCCTCCTATTCTGATGGGTACAAATCTCCAGTCGATTTCTTCAACAAAGGAAGAATTGAACTCAGAAATGGAAGCTTCGAGAATGTGCTACACGTTCCCAAACTTTTCATCAATCTTCTCTCCATGTATCAGATGAAAAACTTTGGCACCGGAAAGAGAGTCATATTCACACCTAATGCAGTGGATATCTATGACATGCAAACCAATTCTAGGGTTGCTACTAGTGATGTAAATGTAGATTTTAACCTTGTACAATATTTACTGCAAACACATTTTCAGTAAAAGAACATAAAATATACAATGGAAAATACACACATTCCACAGATATTTTTCCCTTGGAAACCCAAACTGGGAAAACCAACATATTCTATATCCATTCATCATGTTACATTGTTTACAATACAATGTACATATAGGATCCAACAACATCCAAAACCCTAACCCAATGACCTGGATTAGTCAACAACCCCAATTCCTTAACCGAAAATAGAAAATCATTGACAAAAACCATGTGCCAAAAAACCGCCCAACAATGGACACAAAAATTGAGGCAAAAATATGACATGTTTCTCGAGGAATTTTTTTTTCCTGACACTACTAATCATGTAAATAATACAACACATAACCAACATTCTCCCACTTTTTGTTTCTCGAAACTACTAATATTTCAAAGAATATAACACATACCCAACATTCTCCCACTTGTTGTTTTCTTTGCATGTAGGGGGTTTACAGGGTTACATAGTCAACAATCCAGGGAAACAATGCCCATGGATCCTCTACACCAAGAGAACTTCTCAGTGCTCATATATTTTGTTAATGAATCTGCGACATTATTCAAAGTGTCCACTTTCATCAACAACACTTTACTTTCTTCAACCATGTCTCTCACAAAGTGATACTGAATATCAATATGCTTTGTCTTTGAATGATAAGTCGAGTTCTTCACCAGAAAAATTGCAGTCTGACTATCACAATATATGCTTACAACTTCCTATACCAACCCATTACCTGAACACAATATTTGTAACCATATTGCTTCCTTACTTGCATGAGTGGCTGCCATGTATTCAACTTTTGTAGTTGAAAGTGTCAATACAACTTGTCTTTTTCTCATCCAACTGATGGCTCCTCCAAACACGTTAAACACATACCCGTTTGTAGATATCCTATGATCCAGATCTCTAGCCTAGTCTGCATCTAGAAATCCTTGTATATCCAACACTCTATCCAATCTCGGTCTTCATTGGTAGCATAATCCATAGATAACAATGCCACGTAAATACCTGAAAACTCTTTTTACTGTTGTCCAATGCTCCTTTCCTAGTTTTGACATATACCTTCTCAAAAATCCCACTACATGTGAAATGTATGGTCTAGTACAGACCATTTCATACATCAAACTTCCAACTACACTCGCATATGGAACACGAGACATGTCCTCCTCCTCTTCTTGTTTCTTGGGACAATGATCCGCAGATAACTTTACACCAACATGAATAGGGACCTTTATTGGCTTACATTCCTGTACATTAAACCTCTGCAATATTGTCTCGACCTATTTTCTCTAATTTAACCAGAGTTTCCTCTTTTTCCGATCTCTTTTAATTTCCATGACCAAAATTAAATTTGAAGCACTGAGATCCTTCATGTCAAATTTAGAGGACAACTGAGTTTTCACATCCTGGATAATCTCCTTGTTGTTTCCTATCATTCATCCACATACAAGACCAAATAAATCAAATGATCACTAGTTAATTTAAAATACACATAGTGATCCTCTATGCTTCTAGTGAATCCAAGTCCCAACATATAAGTATCAATTTTTTGATACCACATCCTTGGTGATTGTTTTAAACCATATAGGGACTTTTTTAGATTGCATACCAACTCCTTCTTTCCCTTCACAACAAAACCTTATGGCTGCTTCATATAGATTTCTTGTTCCAGATCCCCATGTAGGAATGTTGTCTTCACATCCATTTGTTCTACTTCAAAATAAAATGAAGCAAAAACATATAACAAAAATATTATAGAAGTTAACTTGGCAACAGGAGAAAAAATCTCACTAAAATCAATTCCCTCAACCTAGGAATAAGCCTTTGCTACTAACTGAGCTTTGTATTTCTCCACTTTGCCTTCTGCATTTAGCTTCTTTTTAAATACCCATTTTTTGTCAATGAGATTTCTTCTAGTCAACAACTCCACTAGATCCCAAGCCTCATTCTTATCCAAGGCTACCATTTCTTCATCCATGGCCTTTTTCGAGAGATTTCCATCCTCTGAATCCACTACCTCCCTGACAGTTCTAGGATCATCATCAGTAACAGACAAAGAAAAGTTTGAATGGAAATTAGATGGAGTATATCTTTCTGGTAGCCTTATTTCTCGAACCTATCTCCTCAATACTGGAGTATGAGGATCTTCTTCTTTTGATTCCTGTTTTTTTGTAGAGTTTGATTCATCATCCTTTAAATCAAACTCTATTTTATCTTTTTCTTCCTTACTTGGTAGGACTCCCTTTTTAACAACATCCTTCATTTATCTAAATACCACATCTCAACTATACACAACCTTATTAGTTTCTAGGTTACAAATCTTATAACCTTTGAGACCATATTTATACCCAATAAAGATACACTTTTAAACCTTTTTATCTAGCTTACTCATGTTTTCCTTTGGAACATGAACATAAGCCTCATAGCCAAATACCTTCATATGTGTGAGAGAAGGTTTCTTAACAGTCCATACCTCTTGTGGAGTCTTTTCATCCAACGTTGATGAGGGTGACCTATTGACCAGGTAACAAGCAGTACCCATTTCCTTTGCCTAGAATTATTTCCCTAACCCGACACCACTGAGCATGCACCTTTCTTTTTTCATCAGCATCCTGTTCATCCTTTCTGCAACTCCATTCTGTTAAGGTTTATATGGAGTAGTATTATGCTTTTATGTACCACACTTCTTACAGAATTTTTCAAAATCATTCTCATAGAACTCTCCACCATTATCTGTCCTCGACACCTTAATTATTTTCTCTGTTTTGATTCTCAACAAGAGCCTTAAACTCTTTAAACCTGTCAAAGACTTCAGATTTCTTCCTAATGAAATATATCCAAGTATTCCTCGAGAATTCATCTATAAATGGGACATAATACACAAATTTTCCCAATGATGGGACCGAGCCAGATCCAAAAACATCACTGTGAACTAGCTGTAAAATTCCTTATGCCCTCATTGCACCAGAGGGGAATATTACCCGATTATGCTTCCCATATACACAATTTTCACAGAAATAAAAATCCAAAGAGTAGTTAGACATACCTTCAACCATACCTTCACCATGCAGTAGTCGAAGACCCTTCTCTCCAATATGCCCCAGTCTTTGATTCCACAACATGACCTTTTCTCCAGAGACTGTAGGAGTTCTTTCTTCTTCAACTCCAATATTAGTAACAATGGAACTATTACACCCATCACTAATAGTGCTTCCTTGCAAATTATACAGGGTTCCAAACCAAACTCCCTTCAACAACACCATTGCTCCTCAAACCATCCTGCAGGTTTCCTTTTAAAATATTGTTTTTAACCCTGCATCGTCCATTTTTCTTACATAAATCAAATTTATGTCCAAATCTGGTATGTGCAGAACACCAGGAAGTGTTATAATCCTCCTATCTATGAGCCTCAACTTGAATTTTCCTTTCCTATGATTCTGGTTGTCGAATCATCACCTAGGAAAACATTACCTCAATCATACCTTTCATACTCACAGAACCACTCCATGTGGGGATTCATATGAAAGGATGCACCTAAGTCAACCAACCATGCCTCATGATCTTCATGTGTGCTTGAAGAAGCCAGGTACACATTCCTTCCTTCTTCCTTGGAGGTATTTTCTTCTATAGAAGGAGATTCTTCAGATTCCTTCTTTTTCTCAACTTTGGATCTATAATGCTTCTTGTAGTGCCCTTCTTTTCCACATATCCAACATACCTTTACAAAATTTCCAGGATATTTAGATCTACCCTTAGACTTATATCTCCCACTTGAGAACTTAGATCTATTTATTTCTTGGGAGCGTCCTCTTGCAAATAATGCATATGTGCTCTGTCCTTCCATGTTCTTCTATCTCATCCCCTCCGACAACAAGGATGCAACCACTTCATCAAACTTCAAAGCAGTTGTATTACTACATATGGCCACAACCAGACTATCCCATGAGTCTGGTAAAGAACATAGTAAACTGATACACTTATCTTCATCTGAAATTTTAATCTCAACAGATACTAACTAACTTACCACAATATTGAAGGCGTTCAAAATATCTGCCATCGAGTTTCCATATCTCATCCTCAGATTATACAACTTCTTTCTCAAGAATAGTTTATTTACTAGGGACTTATACTGATACAAATTCCCCAACTTGTCTCATAAATCCTTGGCCATAGCTTCCTTTGACACATTCAGTAATACTGAATCTGAGAGACATAGTCAGATTGTGCTCTTCACCTTCAAATCCAAAATTTTCCAGTCATTTATTGAAGTTCCTTTAGTTACAATACCTAGATCCACTATGATCCATTGATCTCTGTCCACCAATAGATATTCCATCTTGAGCTTCCACAAATCAAAACTTTTCCCATTAAACTTCTTGATCTCCATTTTCTAATTGCTTGCCATTTCTTTTCACCTGAAAAATCAATACCACATATCTCCCACTATAACAAGGCTTATCACAGTCCCGAGCCAAACCCTTGACCACAAAGGTGTCCCCTTGAAGCCAACAAAGCTCTAATGCCAAATGTAGATTTTAACCTTATACAATATTTACTTCAAACAGATTTTTAGTAAAAGAATCGAAAATATACAATGGAAAATACACACATTACACATATATTTTTCCCCTGGAAACCCAAACCGGGAAAACCAACATATTTTGTATTCATTCATCATGTTGCATCGTTTACAATACAACATACATATAAGATCCATCGACATCCAAAACCCTAACCCAATGACCTAGATTAGTCAACAAACCTAATTCCTTAACCGGAAATAGAAAACCATCAGCAAAAACCATGTGCCAAAAAACTACCCAACAATGGACATGGAAATCGAGGAAAAAATGCAACACTTCTAATCGTGAAAAGAATATAACTCATACCCAACAATAAATAATCAATATAGTCTCTACACATTTTTTAAATTTATTGAACCAGATTCTGCATTACTACTTACCCATGTTGATGAAAGTAGTAGGATATGGCACGAAAGGTTCGAGCATTTAAATTTCAGATATATGCAACAAATTAGCATGCATGGAATGGTTGATGGTCTACCCGACATCCACTTCTCCAAAGGAATTTGTGAGGGATGTGTTCTTGGAAAACACCCTCAAGAGAAATTCAACAAAAGAAAGAATCAAAAGGCTTCCTCTTCTTTAGATCTCATCCATAGTGACCTCATGAGCCCTTTTCCACATCCATAAATCAATAAATAAAGGTACGCACTCATTTTTTTTGATGATTTATCATACTTCACATGGATTTTATTTCTAAGGAAAAAATCGGAGGTCTTTCAACACCTCAAATATTTCAAATCTCTTGTTGAGACATAGTCAGGAAAGAAAATCAAAGTCCTCCAAACATATAAAGTAGGAGAGTATGTCAACCATGAGATACAAAATATTTTTCATGAGGCAGGGATTTAGCTGCAACACACAGTTTCCTATACTTCACAACAAAACGAAGTTGTTGAGTGGAAAAATAGATCTCTAAAAGAGATGGCATATTGCATGCTACATGCAAAGTCACTTCCACAAAGATTATGGGCTGAAGCACTTAATCATGAAAACTACATCCAAAACATATGTCCCCATAGATCTATCAAGGATAAGACCCTTTACGAGGCTTGAAGCAACCTCAAACCAGAAGTGACCCACTTCCGTATTTTCGGTTCATGTGCATGGGCCATAATTCCCTCTAAGAAGAGGAAGTCACTTGATCCACAGAGCACACAATGTATCTTTGTTGGATACCCTGACGATGTGAAGGGATAGATACTCATTGATGTTTCCTCAGACCAGCTCATCATTGAGTGTAGTGTCCAATTCGAGGAAAGTGTCTTGCATGTACCACAACAACCGCATGCAGACACTTTTGTTGTTCCACCTGTCAGAGATGATGAGCATGCACATGCCAACTCTTCTTCATATGAGAGTTTTGATTTAGAGGATTCAGATGATCCAAATATAGAGTTAGTACAATCATATGCAAAGTCAGTGCATCCATATGTAGATGCAGAGCCAGAGCAAAGGACCAAGTGGGCCAAGACTACTCTTCAGGATGCAGGGGATCTTGTTGGGGATCCAGCTGATACTAGGAGGACTTGATCTGATTTCAAGGAGCCTCCTCTTGCACTCACTTCCACTGAACTGATGCCATCCAGGAATATTTTCTTGGTCTAGTCTTTAGATCCACAGTCTTATGGAGAGGCTGCTGGAAATCCCTTTTGGGAATCCTCCATGTAGGAGGAGTACAACTCCCTCCTCAAGAACCAGACTTGGGATTTGGTTCCCCTTCCTTCAGGAAGGAAACTTGTCAGGTTAAGATGGGTCTACAGGACCAAGAGTGCAGCGGATGGACATGTTAGAAGATACAAATCCAAGCTAGTTGCTAAAGGCTTTCAATAGGTGCATGGAATTGACTATGATGAAACCTTCTCTCCAGTAGAAAATATGGATTCCATACGTTTGGAACTTGCCATTGTGACAATCAAGGGATGGTAAGTCCATCAAATGGACATGAGGAGATCTATATGGAGAAACCCCAAGGATTTATGTAGGATTCATATTTGGTGTGTCGACTGAAGAAGTATCTTTATGGCCTCAAGTAGGCTCTGAGGGAATGGTATGCCAATATGGACTACTACCTGTGATCATAGAAATTTTTACATTGTAATTCAAACTTGAATGTTTACATGCTCAAGACGGCTGAATTACTTCTACTCCTATTTTTGTATGTTGATGATTTGATGATCATTGATTGCTCGACTTCAGCGATTCCTACAGTCAAGAGGATTCTACATGACAGGTTCTTAATGATGGACATGGGTCCACTGCATTTATTTCTTGGACTCATGATCAGTCAGGATGCATCAGGAATCAAAACGTCTTAGGCCATGTTTACACGAGATATCCTTGAGATATTTCACATGATAGACTGCAAGTCTGCCCTTACTCCTTTCCTATGAGGAGTCAGAATTGAGGATGGCAGGGACACTCCACCGGTTGACAACACACTGTACATACAACTAGTGGATATCTTGTTGTATCTCACACACTCCATACCAGACCTCTCCTATGCAGTTGGAGAAGTCTCCAAGTTCATGCAGGAGCTGCATGAGCTACATTGGAAGGCTGCAAAGCATATATGATATTTACATGGCACCATCACCTTTGGGATTCACTATTCAACAAACTCTACATTGGACCTCATCAATTTCATTTATTATGATTGGCCTGGCGATAACATTGATCACAAATCCACATCTAGTTAGTCACTTAGTCTTAGTTCTGGGCCTATCTATTGGTCGAGAAATAAGGAGGATGCTATTTCACTATATTTAGCCGAGGCCAAGTACAGATGGGTAGTTAACATAACCATTTAGCCTATGTGGCTACAACATTTTCTCATTGAGTTGGGAATTCAGTTTCATCGGTCGATCGTCATCTAGTGTGATAACTAAAGCACTCTGAAGTTTTGCAGAGATCTAATTCAGAGGAAGCGAAAAAAGCACATTGAGATCCACATGCACTACATTCGAGAATTTGTACACTAGGGGGTCATTGACCTGTAGTTTTGTCCTTCAACACAACAAACTGCAGACATCTTCACCAATACCTTCACTGAGTAAAAGTTTCATTCTTTGCATAGTGGTATTAGAGTGAAGGACACAGTTTCCTAGCAACTGACAATTCTTATTCTTACATACATTGTACTTTGAATGGGGAGGAGGGGGGTTCCCATGAGTTTTTCCATCTTTTTTCATTTATTTTAGTGTATCTTTTGTATTTGGGTACCTAACTTGACCTCGTTGTCGGGACCCATTCTTTATTTTCACCATAGTGATGTTTAGGGGGGGTGTTGGAGATACTTCACACACACCTAGGATTTATTTTTCCTAAGGTTTTCCCTATGCTTATTATTCATTATTCAATCTCTTATATTTTAGGGAAAATATTCCTCTAGGAGAATATTCTCTTTAGTTCACACTTCAATTTGATCACTTGAGTGGAGTCTAGATGCCACATTGGGATTATCACCATTTAACATTGGGATCATTACCAGCTAACGTGAATTTTCCTTGGAATCATCACCAGACTAGTGCATTACTCACGATTCCATGATCTCCTCCTCACTTCAATATGTTTCAGTCAGTTAACTGAAGACTGAGAGACTAGTTAACTTAGACTAGGTGGAAATTCACTCCCATAACTACCTAAGAGACTAGACTAGGTGGAAGTTTACTCCCGTAACTAGTGGTGTGTGTCCAGGTCACTCTAGACCACCACTATGGCGCATTGGATTCTCCTCTAGTGCACATTAGTTGATTTATATAGAGTATATCATGTGTAAATTATCATTCATTCATTTGGTTAATGAGAATTCATCCATTCTTTCTCTTCTGCTTCTCTTTTCTCATATTTTCTCTGCAACTGTGTATGTCAATTCCTATCTAGATCTATTCTGTGCAGGTTCAACACATTTACATAACAAAGGTATGGTCAATGATTTTCCTGAATGTAATTTAGAAGTTGACTTTTGTGAACATTGTATATATGGAAAAAAAAATCGGTTGAGGTTCCCATCTGGAGCGAAAAGGGTAAAGGGGATTCTAGAATTGGTTCATAGTGATGTGTTTAGACCTGTTTCAGTTTCTTCACTTGGTGGATTCCTGTATTATGTCTCCTTCATAGATTATTTTTCCAGGAAGACATGGATATATTTCCTGAGGAAGAAATCAAATGTTTTTAAGAAATTCAAAGAGTTTAAATATCTTGTAGAAAAATAGATAGATAAGAAGATTAAGGTGCTAAGAAATAACAATGGTGGTGAATTCTATAGAAAGGAATTTGATCAGTTCTTCAAGAAGTGTGGGATAGCATGCCAAAATACCACACTCTATACCCCAAAGAAAAATGGAGTTGTTGAGAGAATGAACATAACATTGATGGACAAGGCAAGGAGCATGCTCAGTGGTGTTGGGCTCGCATACAAATTCTAGGTAGAGGAAGTCAACACTACAAAATATTTAGTGTATATGTCTCTTTCATTGACGCTAGTTGAAACAATGCCACATGAGAAATGGTTTGGTAAGAATTCTTTGGTTTCACATCTCAAAATATTTATCTGTGATGCATTTGTGCATGTTCCCAAGGAAAAAAGGAGTAAGTTGGAAAAGAAGGTAGTCAAGTGTATTTTCATTAGATATAAAGAAGGAATGAAAGTATATAAGCTATGGAATCTTGCATCAAGGAAAAAAATGAAAAATCAATATGTGGTATTCAAAGAATTTGGAAGAAAGTCTGAGTATGAAATGATGGTTCAAACAAAGAATAATCCACAGAAGGTGATTTAGATGAGTCGACTGAATCCGATGAAGATGTATAAAAACTAACCCCGATTGTAAGGAGGCCAAAATGAGTAAGAAAACCAGTCGAAAGGTATAGTCTGCCTAAATTTCATTTCACATTTGTTTTAACTACCACTGAATAAGAGACCAAGTCGATTAGGGAGGAAGTCAACTCAACAAAGTGAAAAACATCGAAGGACTCTATAGTTGAAGAGATGGAATCCTTGCATAATAATGAGACATGGTATTAAGTCGAATTACCAAATGGAAGAAATCACGTTGGCAGAAAGTGGGTATTCATGAAGAAAATTAATTTTGCAGTCCAAGTTGATAAATTCAAAGCTCAATTGATAGCGAAAGGATATTCCCAAGTTGAAGGAGTCAAATTCAATGAGATTTTTTCCCTTGTTGAAAAATTAACTTCCATTAGAGTAATAATGTCTCTACATGCAGCATTTGATCTGGAAATAGAACATATGGATGTAAAGACAACATTCCTACACAGGAACCTAGAAGAAGAAACCTACATGAAACATCATGAAGGATTTATAGTAAGGAGCAAGGAAGTTTTGGTGTGCAAATTGAAAATATCCCTTTACGACCTAAATAAATCACGAAGGATGTGGTACCAAAATTTCGACACATACATCCTTAGTTTGGTATTTTTGAGAAGCAAAGTTGATCACTGCATATATTCCAAAGAAGAAGGTGGGTTTTTCATATATATAGAATTGTATGTCGATGGCATGTTGCTGATTGGAAACAACATGAATGCAATAAAGGAGGTGAAGAAGTAGCTATCCTCCAAGTTTGTCATGAAGGATCTTGGTGCAACGAACTTCATTCTAAGAATGGAGATCAAGAGAGATCGAGCAACTAGAAAGCTCTGGTTGAACAAAAATAATTATATTGAAGCAATATTGAAACGCTTCAACATGTAGGATTGAAAACCTGTGAAGGTGTCAATTCCTGTGGGAGAAAGGATAATTGTTGAATAGTTTTCAAAGACATAGGAGGACATAAATGACATGGCATGTGTTCCCTATGCAAGTTTTGTTGGTAGTCTAATGTATGTGATGGTCTGCACTTGAACCAACATTAACCATGCAGTGGGAATGTTGAAAAAATACATGTTGACACGTGGAAAGGAGCATTGGACAACTCTCAAGAGAGTATGTAGGTATTTGTGTGGCACTAAAGACTATTCTATATGCTACCAATGAAAACCTAGAGGTGGCAGTGAATTAAATGTACATGGATTTGTCGATGCCGACTGGGATGGAGATATGGATCATCAAAGGTTGACCAATGGATATGTATTCAATATGTTTAGCAAAGAAATTAGTTGGATGAGTAAGAGACATGCATTCGTAGCCTTGTCAACAACAAAAGTTGAATACATGGCAACCACTCATGGAAGAAAAGAAGAAGTAAGGTTGCAAAGGATGTGATTGGGAATCGTGTTTGAGCAAAGAGCTATGAAGATAAGTTGCGACATTCAAAGCACAATATTTATGGCAAAGAACCCAACTTATCATTCCAATACTAAGCACATTGATGTACAATGCCATTTTGTGAGAGACATGGTGGAAAGAAACAAGATGTTGTGGAAGAAAGTAGACATGTTGGAAAACATATAAGAATCTTTGACTAAGTCTATGAGTGTTGTGAAGTTCTCTTAGTGAAGAGAGGAAATGGGAATTGTTTCCTTGGGTTTGGGAACAATAGTTCATAAATCTCTCGGTTTCAACAAAGAAGACAACCAGTGGAAGAATGTGGGTTTGTTATATTCTTTGTAGTGAAATTTTAGTCAAGGTGGATCGAATGGCAGTGAAAGTCAAAGGTTTAGGTGGTTCAAGTGGGTAAATTAAAATTTGAATAAATCGACAACAATTCAAAGAGGTCAACCAACAAGAGGTCAATAGGCAAGCAGATGGAAACCAATTGAATACTGAGTGGAGGTAGACTAGTAATCGACTAGTAAACCGACTTAGAGTTGATTGTAATAGAGTCCAGAGATTCATAGGATGTGTAGCCAATGATCTGTGTGGATCTTTAACTATTTTTGGGCACCTTTATTTATGGGGTTTCCTACTGTAAAACATATAAAGAAGGCGTGTTGTAATGTTGTAAAAGCTAATATTTAGATAAATAATTTTAGAGGTTATTGGTCATGTAGATGTAAATTGAATTGCATAAAAGGTTGTTCTTGTGTAAAGAAAGAAGATATGATGTCGATTTTGTCTTATTTGTAGACCAAGTTTAGGCATGTAACATTTTATTTTGAAAGAATAAGACAAGAAGAGAGAAAACTGATCAAGGAATGTCGGTTTTCCCATTTGGGTTTCCATGGTAAAATCTCTATGTAATGTGTGTTTTCTTTGTCATTTACTTTCTTGATTAAATATTTCTTCCTCTCTTCTGCTAGGTTTAGTGTGGAAGTTTTTAATACTTTGGCACATTAGAGCATGACACATGGAATTTGGATACCCAATGTCTCCCTCTTTCATGCTTGAAGTTTCCCTTGGAGAGCCTACTTCACCCTTTGGGGCATGACCTCACCCTTCTAGGGTTTTATTTCATATAAATTTTATTTTTTTCATAATGTAAAGACAAATTGAAGGGGTCGGCCCCTTATATTTGGTTGTTGACAAATTTAAAGTGGACAAATAGGTCAAGGTAGCTCCATATAAATAAATCTCCTTGACATTCAATTTGATCATCACATCTTCTCACCATTTGTGAGAGAACAAGTCTAAATTTTTCTCTATATTGGGGTTGTTGGCTCTTTTCTCTTATGCGCTATCTCTTGGAGGTCAAGTGTGGATGCTTCTTTGCTAATTTTTGGATGATATTGCTGCAATTAGGGTTTTATCTCTTGGTATCTTGGTGAAGTAAGTAAATTTATACAATATTCTTTCATCCTATTAATGTTTTATGGTGAAATCTTACTTTTTCATGCTAGATGTCTTGCTTGGTGAAACCCTAAGAGAGGAGCATAAGTAATTCCTCCTCTCACAAGGTTAATTTTTCCAAAAAATTGTAAAGAAATCCTAGCTAGGGTTAGACTCCTAAATCCCTAAAGTGCTAGCACTTTAGGATTTTGGACCTAGACTCTTGATTGTGATCTAGTTGGATTACTTAAGAAGGGAAAAAAGGTTTATAGAGCCCAAAAATGCTTCCACTCTGGAAATCCTTCTCTTCAAGGCTTAAACCTTAAGGCCCTAATGTACTAGCACCTTATATTTTAATCCCTACCTCTTAGTCTTTCCTAGCTTAATCTTCAAAAATCATTGCATTGTTGTTGTAAAGACTCCATATCCCTCAAAGGAACTAATATTTGATCTCTCTTATGATGAAAGTGAACAACAAACTCTCTATTCTAATTCTCTCAAGCTTCCTACTAACTTCACAAAAACTAACTTAATCTAATTGACTAATAAGCTTTCTGTTGTTGAATTTTTTTTTCTAAAACCATCTTAAGTTACTCTAACTTTCTGCATACATTTCTCTAATAGAGGCCTAACATACCGAAAAATTTGCATCTAACAGTTGGATAATGTTCTATTGAGTACATGTTAAATTTTCATGGTCAATTGTTACAATTTTGAAGCGTAATTTTCGTTGTTGTTACAATTTATCTATTGTTGTTGTATTTTTGTTAACTGTTGCAATTCTATAATAGCCATAGCATATTTCAATGCCTAGTGTCTTGAGAAGGTATTATTTGCATGCATGTACTTGTAAATCATTGTATATATGTTGTAAGTGTTCTTGTTCCGGGGAGATACTCAAATCATCTTATTACCTCTTATGTTTTCTTGACCTAGACCTTCACTAAGGTGATCAAAGAGAGGGGGCGGTATCCTTTTCTAACAACCTTTATATTTTTATTCCTTGAGGTCACTGGGGAAGCCTCCCCTGTGGTGGACCTCCTCCATCACTAAAATGAGGGTATTTCTTACTAAGGTGATAGTTGTAGGATTTCTTGTAGTTACGTAGATTTGGGACTTGCGTTGGAGCTTTGGCACAAGTAAAAATCCTAGAATAACAGGTCCTACCTACCATAGAGGGATTATCATGAGAAGCTCAAGTAGATTTGGTAGAAGATACAATTTTGAAAAATGGTACTCTAGGGAGAAGGTAGAGGAAACATTTCCTCACCTCATTTAGTAAAATAATTTGGGGACAAAAGCCCCCCCAAATGGGAGGTATGATTTGGAATGGATTATTATATAATTTTTCATCTATCTTGGTACTTTATAGGTGGAAAAATTTGAGGAATTGGTTTGCAGGGCTCATTTTAGTGGTAGGTCTCAGTTTGGAAATTTGGGGTCTAAAACCTTCTAGAGCCATTTTGAGGCATCAAATGATAGTTTTTGGGGTCAAAACTTTGCAAGCATAGTTCCCAACCCCTTGAAACTATTGTATACATTGGTACTTTCCCAATAGTGTGAAAATCACATCAATTAGATCTTGTATGCATTTGTTATACCTCCTGCAATTTAACCTTCCATGTTTACCACCATGGTACCGAGTGGATTCCATGTCAGCCCCCATTACTCACACATGTTGGGATAGCCACATGTAGCTTTTCAAGAATATTCTAAAAGTTCCAAAACCTAACACTAATTGAGGGTTGAGGCATGTAAAAACCCTAACCCTACATGACTATCAAGTTATCTTAAATACTGGAATGCTAGGAAGAGAGAGGGTTCCATTCTTTAGAATCATATTTATTCTATAGTTGACAAGAGAATATAGGAGTGGGATTTGAGAGCATAAATGAGGAGGAGGAATATTATGTAGCATTCATTTAGGCCATAGTGTCAAAGACAACTCCATAGTGAGTACCCCTTTCTTTGTATTTTGTATTTCCATAACTCAAAAAAAGAGAGAAGAGCATAGGCCTCACCTTCTAGTTGGTTTTTCTCCTGTATCGGGTTTCCCAAGATAAATATTTTGTTCATTTGTGTATATGGTGTGTTCATTTTCCCATACTTTCATTTTCATATTTCACTTATTTTTATAAATTTGAGCAATAAGATAGTGATAATAAATATGAGACCTAATGAAATAAACTTTCATCACTATTACATATAGGATAAAAAATCGACGAACTATTACGACGATTGTGATAAAATCAATTTTTTTGTCGAAAAAAATTTAAAAAATGAAATTTTACTATTTTTTTTTTTAAATTAGTCCCGATAACGTCGGATTTCTGACGTTTTCTAAGGTCGTCGGAAGTATGACGCCCAGTTTAGACACTTTAATATAGTCGTTTGTAGGTCAACATAATGGTCATTGAATTCTAAATGGTCAACCTTAATTTAGGGTTATAGTCGTCAGAATTTCGACAATGACAAATTTATAAATTAGTTAATTTGAACCAAAATTTGACTAATTTGTTATAGTTGCGACATATTTTATGTGTTATAGCTCTACTAATCTTCATTTTTATGTGAAGGTTTGCTTGTTGATTAAGAGATCGAACTGATCTTTGATCTAAAGAGCTTAGTTTTGTGATCATTGTTCAAGGCGTGCAAGAGGATTTTAGACTTTGAAGGTTAGTTAAAAAAAAACAATTCTTGTCTCCTTTAATATTTTATAACCTTATACATTTATGTAGATTTTATGTCGTCTGTGAACATGCTAATTTTTCCATGCTTATATGTGACTTGATCTCTTGCCCTAGTTCTATTATGTTGTTTGATTATGTTACTTGGTTATAGTGAAGCTTTGAAGATTATGTGGTTAAATATATTGTATGGTTTGGTCTATTGCATTTCAAGAATCGAATAGATCTAGCACATCATCATTGAAATTTATAACATAATTGTCTCAATATTTTGGTTGTGGTGAAGAATGTGGAGATATTATGAACAAGGTGATGAGAGATGTTATTTCCCTTGCGCTAAATGCAAGAGCACAAAAGTCAGAAGAATTTTAATACAAATAGCTGTAAGACATTGCAGAACCCATGGGCACGTTGAAGGTGGACCGAACGAATATTTTCCCTTGGTAAACTATATATTCATTATTATATCTTTATATTGATTGTATTTATAAAATCTTATATTGTTTAAATATTTCTTATGCAGTACACTAATTTTGCATGACTGTTTGTAATTATAAAGTCAGGCTGGCCCCCTAAGTGTTCAAACACGCCAAGTACTAGCATAAATGATGTTGTACTAGAAGGTGTCGAGGAATTTGGAGTGTCGAATATTGAAGACCAAGTCAATGATCCTATGGAAGAAGATGACAATAATAACAATATAGTTGAAGACGATGGGACAAATGAATTGATCCAAGACTTGTTCGCTCGACTGAACGAGGATGATGATGGGGACATTGGTGATCTTGATGTACCTCTACTAGAGAAGGCAGAAAGACCACTTTATCAAGGTTCAAAAGCAAATCTTATTTTTGCTACATTATTGTTGGTGAACTTAAAGGTTTTGAATGGTTTGTCAAATAGTTGTATGACACACATCCTAAGGTATGTAATATGGTTCATCATCACGTATACATAAAGGTTGATTTTTTTTTCTTGTTTTTAGTTTTAATTAATGTTTGAAATATGAATTAAATATTTACAAATTATAACATTCTTTACACTAATTAATTATTTTTTATGTCGTAGATTGTTAGGTGAATTTCTGTTACCATCGTCAAATATTTTACCTCGCACATACCAAGATTTAAATGCCATTATGAAAGAAATTGGAATGGAGCATCAAGCTATAGATGCATGTCCCAATGATCATATTATATACTATGGACAACATGCGTCAAAAACAGAATGCCTGCAATGTCAGACTAGTAGATATTGAACCAATCAACTAACAAAAAAGGTGCCTCATAAGGTTCTTCGTCATATTCCCATAATTCCACGTTTGCATTGACTGTTCCAGTGCAAAAGCATAGCACATTTTATGGATTACCATGCACGTAATAGAAGTGGAGATGGTGTTATTCGAATTCCTGTAGATGGTTATGCATTTAAGGAAATTGAGGAAAAATGGCTAGTTTTTAAAGATGAACCTCGTAATGTTAGGATTTCATTGGCCGCTGATGGTGTTAATCCATTTGGGGAGCTCATGTCTATTTACTCAGTGTGGCCAATTTTTGTTATCAACAATAACATTCCTCCTTGGATGTCAATAAAGAGGGAGCACATAATGTTGACAATGATTGTTCCAGGTATGTAATGTTATCATTAATTTTCTGAATGTAAGATTTCATTTGTATTTCTTGTTGCATAATATCTTATATTTATTTATTTACTTATGTATGCACATCAAGTTAGTAATTATGTGTAATTTCAAACAATTAGTTAATTACCAGGTTAAACATAGGAATGTATATATCGAGCCTCTCATTGATGAGTTACTAAAGTTATGGGCTGACATCATTATGTATGACGTTTGTAAACCAATAAGGTAGAAGGAATTTCAATTCCGTGGAATACTTGTATGGACAATTCATGATGCCCCAGGACTAACACATTTTTGTGGTATGTAACGATCCATTGCACTTTAATTATAGTACATAATTATTTGAAGATACCATGTTGCATGTTTTTTTAAATAATCCCCTTCGTATAATTGACATAATTATTAATCCAACTTTTGCAGGTCTTCAAACAAAGGGTAGATTTGCATGTCCAATTTGTGGTCCTAAGATCAAATCTCGACGTTCAAAAAATTTAGGAAAGGAGGTGTTTGATGAGTATAGGCACTTCCTCTCTAAGAACCATAGGTATCATACTATTGAAAAACATTTTTTCAATGCGAAAGAAGAGACTGGATTAAAATCACGAAGAATGGCACCTCACCTATGGAAGTTGGAATATAACAAAAGTCGTCGAGATGGTATATTGCAATTTGTTTATGTAATATTGTATATGTAATGTTATGAATTTTTATTTTATTGAATTTATTTTATGCTTCATCAATATTGTCGTGAAGGTATTAACAATGGGCTCCCACAAGAAATGAAAAGTTATCCCTCTCAATTCATGAGGTTTTCCTACTATCAGGACCTAAAAATAACTAATTTGTTTGATACAATTCATATCGGGAAGAATGTGACAGAAACATTATGGCAAATCATAGATGGTAGGAGGGATAAAGAAAAAGTCATCAAGATTTGTAGTGACATTCAGGAAGCCAATCATGCAATGCAAAGTGGGATCCAATCAAATAGCGATGGAGATCGAAATAGCCTTCTCTAGTTATTAACAGAGCAACAAAGCAATGATGTAAAAGAGGTCATTCGGAGAATAAAATTTCCCATGGGTTTTTCTTCAAACATAAATAATATCTTAACAAAGAAAGGTGAATTTGGTGGGGTAAAAACACATGATTGGCATACCTTCATTAAGGTAATTATATATATATATATTTATATTTATATTGGTATACATATTTTTAGTTTTGTTTTATTATACTTTAGAATCAAATAACTATCAATTTTGATTGTTACAGTATGTTCTACCTCTATCTCTCCCAGACCACTTTGACAACAACATCAAACAAGTTATATATGATATTGGCAAATACATGAGGTAAGTAGTAAATTATATGCAAATTGCTTTTTCCAATTTGTTATTCAAGATCTTAATGACATATGTTTTACTTATAATGTAATATATTAATTTATATGTTTTGTTGAAACATGGTACTTTCTTGCAACATCGACTGTAGATGGCTGTCATTGAAAGAAATCCATCAAGAAGATTATTAAGTATTGGAAGAGAGAAATTCCTCAGCTAATGTGTGAAATGCAAAAGTATCTACCTCCGGCATTTTTCAATGCAAAATAACACTACCTCATACACCAAGTTGAGGAGATTGAATTATGTGGACCAATACACACAAGGTCAATGTGGATGGTGGAGAGGCACCTTAAATCATTAAAGGCTTTGGTTAGAAAAAGAGCACGTCCCGAGGTTTCTATGGTGGAGGGATATATGCTATATCAATTGATGGTGTATATTAGTTAGTATCTTCCTAAATTAGCCACAAATATGCATGTGGATCTCATTTGGGATGTGAACTCCATTAAAAAATTTGAAGGGGAGCACCTGTTGGGGAAAGGTAGAATGACGAAAGTGAAAGGTAACTAGGTTTATAATATATCTGACTTTTCCTTTTTATGTGTATCGTACTTATTTAATTTTTATGCTTTCATAAATTATTAATATTTTATACCTTGATAACTAACATATATTGGTGAATTATGATTTTCTGATACAGTTGGTCGAGAGTGGGATGCACTACATATATACATTGCAAACAATCTTGACTAGATGAAGGTATGGATTGAGAGATGCATACAAAATGAAGGTAGGTTATCATGGGAAGGGGTGTCTACATTGGTAATAGAATCTCATCATAATGGAGATACCAATCTTACGCAACATGAAATTGATTTAGCACATGGTTTGAAAGATAAACAGGCAAGCATTCTCTTCATCCAATATAATTTCATTATGTTATTTCATAAATTATTAATGTTAGTGTCGATGTGTTTTTCCCATCCATACATTACAAGTTATGTGAAATATGTTTTATGTGTCTGACATATTGCAGTTGAAACATCACAAGGCTATGTGGTGCAATGGTAGTAAATTTCACATCAAAAAGTTGGACGAAAAGAGGAAAACTTCTGATTGTGGGATAACTGCAATCTTTGAGGTCACTAATGTTTCCTCTAGAAGTGATAGACATCCCAAAGTCTCTGAAAATCGATACTATGGGTATTTGGAGGACATACTTGAGTGCGACTTTAAATCATTCAAAATAGTTTTGTTTGACATCAAATGGTACAAGCTACGAATGAATGAACATGATCCTGATAGAACTATTATTCTACATGATAATGGATTTACCATGGTTAATACAAGTTCATTTGAGCCAGGAACAGATCATTATGTTCTTCCAAGCCAATGCGAACAAGTCTTCTACTCATAGGTTCTAGGTAAAGCAGGTTGGTCATTTGTTGTTAGGTATGATCCAAGAGGAAGGCTAGTAAAGTATAATATTGTAGAGGAAGAAAATGATCTTGAAGAAGATGATGCAGAGGAACAGGTAGCCGATGTAGCAGATGTCTCAGATGAAGAGCATGAAGGAGATGAACCAAATGTACTAGTAGGAGGCAATGCAGATCTTGATGATGATATCCATGATGAAGATAAATTGCTTAGAAATGAGTACATTGATGACGATGTTGATACGGGCAATCCTTACAACACCTTAGATGATATGGATGTTTAGTTCGACGAAGATGATCAACTAGAAGATTGATGAATGTATTGAAATGTTGAAATATTGTATATATAAGGTCAGAAGAGAAGGGCAAGTGGGCGCAAGTGGCAAGGGCAAGCTTAATTTGGAGACACTTTCTATTCATTCAAGTACACTACATCAACCAAGGACAATACAAATCATGTAAAGGAGGTATGTATTCTTTACTTGTTATTTATTATGTTTATTGTTCAAAAAGTTCTAATTGATCCCGTGCCTTAGAATGTAACAAGACTAGTTGATGTAGGAAAGAGTCTTTTTTATTATGAAGAGTGCACTCTAACCTTTGTTGGAGGTTCTTTAATCGAAATGGAGAAAAAATTAGACTGATAGCAATATGGTAAGGTAAAAGGTTTGGTGTAGTACTCCATAGGATACAAAAATCCCTCTTTTTCGTTGATTTCTTAATCAACACCATAAAAATACTAGAGGCGGGCAACAGTGACATGTGAATGGGGCCAACATTGAAATTTTTTCAAACTATATCTGTATGCATTGAAATTTGACATGAATAGGCTATTCTCATGCCTTAACGATATGGGAGGGTTTTTGGACTCAAATTTGACTCACACACCCACTTTATCCCTTCATCAATTCATCATGTAAACCAAAAACCCTAATTTTATTTCAAAGTACACAAATTGGTTGATGCAAGTTTTAAGTTTTCATCAGTCTTTCTTCATTTTTCTTTCAGGTTCTACATTAATGTATATACAATGTATCCATGTCATAGTTGTGATGAAAAATCCTTCTTTTTCGTTGATAGCTTAATCAACACCATAAAAATACTCCCTTGCAGTACTAGATGCGGGGGCGTGTGTAATGTCGAATGAATTTTACAAGGAACAAGGAATGGAAATTATACTAGGACTAGACACAGACAACAATGACCTGTGAATGGGGCCAACTTTGAAATTTTTTCAAATTGTTTCTGTATGCAATGAAATTTGACATGGATAGACTATTCTCATGCCTTAACGATATGGGAGGGTTTCTGGACTCAAATTTGACACACACCCACTTTCTTCCATCATCAATTCATCATGTATATATTTGACCCTAATTTTTTTTCAAAGTACACAAATTGGTTGACGCAAGTTTTAAGTTTTCATCAGTCTTTCTTCATTTTTCATTCTGGTTCTACATCAATGTATATACAATGTATCTATGTCATAGTTGTGATGAAAAATTCCTCTTTTCCGTTGATTTCTTAATCAACACCATAAAAATACTAGAGGCGGGCAACAGTGACATGTGAATGGGGCCAACGTTGAAATTTTTTTATACTGTTTCTGTATGCATTGAAATTTGAGATAGATAGACTATTCACATGCCTTAACGATATGCGAGGGTTTCTAGACTCAAATTTTATTCACAAAACCACTTTATTCCATCATCATATCATCATATGGGATTAAAGGCATATACCATCACTAAGGGATGAAAACAAGTGCCTTAGGCCCTAAACGAAGCTTTCATGTGTTTAATGGACATGAACAAGGACTCCAACTAGGAATATGGGCACCATTAGTATGTTTTTAACAATAATAATGGGTCATAAGAACTCTACCATGATTAGAGAGGAAAAAAAGGGCCTTAGGTCCTAAACATATTTTCTTTGGCTCATTGGCCATTAACAAGGCCTCAAACCACCACATCTATCCTATTTAATAGACTATGGTGATTGGGTGGGATATGGGTGTCATTCACAATTCAAGGACCATGAACTAGTATATTAGATATAGGTACATTACCAGTGTTGAGTACTAGAATAAGTGTTGATTCTCGTCGACCCCGCAAAGTGACCAGTTAATGAGGCCAACGTTGAAATTTTCTCTAACTTTTCCTGTAGTCATTGAAATTTGACATGGTTGCACTAGATTCAAGCCTTGGTAGTATGGTAGGGTTTAAAGACTCAAAGATTACTCATTTTATACCCACATAAGAAAATGGTCTGTAACTCGGTGGCCAACAAGTGGAATATGGTCAATAGCTTAGGTGAGAGAAAACAAACACTCAAGCTAGCCTCAAGTGGTGCATCTCTATTGCTTTGTGTCTAACAAATAAACACAATGGGTCAAGTGGTTACCCTTAGTAGAATTGTGGTACAACACTTCCTTCCACACTTCATCCAAAATGTTCCCATATATGGTACTCTATGGATATCATCTTCAATTAGTCACATCACCCTTCGGAGGGAAAACTAAGGTTCAAGTAGTGAAGGATCACATAGAACATCAACAAAAGGTTCTCTAATTATTTAAGGAGAACTTAGTTATAGCACAAAACATGATGAAACAACAATTTGATCAAGGTTACAGTGAAAGGAAATTTGAAGTGAGTGATTGGGTATTTATGACATTGCAACCATATAAAACAATGTCCCTCGAGAAACAAAAGAAGGACAATAAATTAGCACCCAAGTACTATGGTCCTTGTAAGATGTTGTAGAGGATTGACAATTTGGCTTACAAATTGGAGTTCGGCTCCATCATTATGTGTTCATGTGGTCTTTCATGTTTCTTGTTTAAAGAAGGAAATCGACAACGATATCCCAGCTCATACTATTTTTCTAGAGATTGATTAATAAGAGAAATCATACTAGAACTAGAAATAATCCTTGAAAAATGGACCGAGCAACTACGAAAATGAGCCTCAAAAAAAGGAAGAGCCTACCAATAAAATATGTAACATGGGAAGATTAGTTATTCATGTAGAAACATCCACAACTAATCAATTGTTGAGGATGACACTTGTTTGAAGGGGAGGGGCATGTTAAGCCCTAGATATTGAGATATTACATTTCTATTGTTATATTAGTGTTGTCATTATTGGTCGACTAGGTCCTTTAATGGTTGGCCAAGCCCCTTAATTTTAATTGTACCCTTTGTCTCCTATATACACCAAGGAGACATAGTTTTAGAGATAATCTCATCCTATGAATTTGTAATATTGTAAAAGGAGGTTGCCCCTAGAAGAGGCTTCCCATTCATTTGGTCTCTTTCATTCTCAAGTTATCAAGTTACTTCTTTCTAATTTTATGCTATTTGGGATATTTGGTACATAACAAGGAGTCAAAGGTAGAATAGGTAGGCGAGAAGGAGAACCACCGAATTGGCCATATATGACATTTAAGAGATCATATTGTTACTATTATTATAATTATTATTATCATGCGATGCAAGAGCAATAA
>JASDQU010819105.1:12578-25786 GCA_032191745.1 Picea mariana | reverse complement strand
AGAGGAGTAGTTCACGATTCCAAAAGAAGGGGTTTAAATCCTCAAGATTTAAGAACTATGGAGAATATTAAAGAAGAAGACTTCCTACTAGAAGTGTATATCAAAAAAATTTCCCCTCTCAAAGTGGAAATAAACCTTTTAAGACAGTCCCAGAAAAGACCAATAAACTAAAGAAGGAACGCTTAAAATGTTGGGGTTGTGGAGAAGATCATCGATTGAGGGACTACCCACATAGACAAAAAATTAGTAAGATAATCTACAATATCCAAGAAGATACCACCATCAATGATGTGGCTAGGAGCATGCCATGAATCTATGCAGCCTTGGACAATAATCAAGCTGACCACCAAGCTTTACTAGTGGAGATGGAAGGTATGATCGCTAACCATATAGTTTCTATTTTAATTGACCCGGGTTATAATTTGAGTTATGTGGCCCCTCAGACTGTTGATAAGTGTAAACTGCAACCAACTAGAAATGTTAAACTATGGTTGGTTTGATTAACCACTGAGACCAAAAGAAAGGTGGCAGAGGTCATACTAGCATGTCAATTCATCATGGGTGGATTGGCCACTCAAGCGACCCTTAACATACTTCCCCTGGGATCTTATGACTTGTTGATTGGTATGGATTGGTTGGTTGCTTATAAAACTAAATTGGAATGCTATCATAAAAAATTATAATGTGTAAATGAAGAAGGGAGAAAAATGACCCTCCAAGGGATTCAGAAGCCTATCTCAGTGAGACAAATATCATCCCTTCAAATGAAAAACTATTGCAGAAAGGGGTGTTCCTTATATGCCATACAGGTACTGGAATCTGTTGATAATGAAAAACCAAACCTAGAGGACCACCCCATATTAAGAGAATACAAGGATGTGTTCCCAAAAGAGGTACCGGGTCTACCTTCGAGAAGGAATATCGACTTCTCGATAGAACTTACACCAGGAGCAGTACCAGCATCTAGAATGCCATATAGAATAAGCACGCTAGAGCTAGTTGAGCTCAAGCTAGAGCTAAAGGATATGATGGACAAAGGCTACATCTGACCCAATGTATCTCTGTGGGGAGAGCCCGTCTTGTTTGTGAAAAATAAATATGGCACACTCTGACTGTGCATAGATTAGAGACAACTCAATAAGACAATCATAAAGAACAAGTACCCCTTACCAAGAATCGATGACCTGTTCGACCAATTCGGAGGTGCTTCAATCTTCTCAAAAATTGACTTAAGGTATGGATACCGCCAATTCTGAATTAAGGATGAAGGCATCCACAAGACAACCTTCAGGATGAGGTATGGTCACTATGAATTCATGGTGATGCCATTTGGGTTAACCAATGCCCCCGCCACTTTTATGTGCTTGATGAATAATGTACTCAACAAATTCCTAGAAAAATTTGTATTGGTTTTCATTGATTATATCCTAATCTACTCCAAGAATAGGGAGGAGCATGAAGAACATCTAAGACTTGTACTCCAAGTACTAAGAGAGAATCATCTCTATGCTAAGTTTAGAAAGTGTGATTTATTTTAGAAGCAGGTCCATTAGTTATGCCATGTCATATCTAAGAAAGGGGTGGTAGTAAACCTTGACAAGATCAGATATATTATGGAATAGCCTACTCCAAAGGATGTATCTGATATTAGATCCTTCATGGGCTTAGCAGGATACTATAGAAGGTTCATAAAAGGGTTTTCCAAGATTGGTTGTCCAATCACTACCCTTTAGAAAAAGGGGATTAAATTCATTTGGACATCAAAATGTGAAGAAATATTTCAGGAACTAAAATACCTCCTGACCCATGCACCCTTGCTAAATATTGTAGACCCAAATAATGATTTTTTCATGTGTATAGATGCCTCCAAGGAAGGACTCGGAGAATTCCTTATGAAATAGGGATGTGTAATTTGCTACATATCCAAGAAATTAAATGATCATGAGATCAATTATGTGACCCATGACCTAGAGTTGGCTGCCATAATACATGCTTTAAAAATGTGGAGGCACTACCTCCTGGGTGGGAGATTTGTGCTTATGACAGACCATTATGGATTGAGACACCTGTTTGATCAACCAAAACTCAATGCCAGGAAAGCTAGGTGGATGGCTCTCCTAAGTGAATTCAATTCGAAAATCAAACACATAAAAGGAAAGGAAAATAGGGTGGTCGATTCCCTTAGTAGAAGTATAAAAATGATTGATCTAGCAACAGTAAGCATCTGTAAAACATATGCCAGGGAAAGATTTAGAAATTCACAAGAGACAGATGTATTCTTCAAGACTGTGAATTCATACCTAAGGAAAGAGCCTACATGGCTAAAGTATGAAGGCTACCAAATGCTCGAGGAAGGGTTTTTGACTTACTAAAAACAATTGTATATTCCAAACTATGATGAATTGAAAAGGTTCATAATTGATGAACTACATAAGAGACCATATACTGGTCACCCAGTATATCAGAAGATGATCATGACCATTAGGAAACAATTCTATTGGACTGGATTGAAGAAAGACATAGATAACTATTTAGCTAAGTGCCTAGAATGCCATCAAGTGAAGGCAAAAAACTGACATCCAAAAGGATTGTTACAGCCCCTACCAATCCCATAATGGACATGGGAAACCATCTCCATGTACTTCATCACCGAATTACCAAAGTCGACCAAGAAAAATGATGCCATCATGGTTGTGGTGGACAAACTGAGTAAGTCTTCTCATTTTGTTCCTATCAAATCAACTTGCAAGGCCATAGATATTGTCAATGTCTTCATGAAGGAGATATTTAGACTACATGGAATGCCCAAGGAAATTGTATCTGACCGAGATACCAAATTCACTTCAAGATTTTGGAAATCCCTAATGGATGGTTTTGAGATAAAATTGTTTTTCATCACAACTTATCACCCTCAAACTGATGGAAATACAAAAAGAGTGAACCAAATAGTAGAAAAAATGATAAGGATGCATGTAATGCATCAACCTAAGAAGTGGGAAGACTACCTACCATTGGTAGAGTTTTCCTACAACATTGATTATCAGGAATCCTTGAAGATGAGCCCTTTTGAAGCCATCTATGGTAGACAATGCAAGATTCCAATCAGCTAGAGTAACCCAGTGGATAGAATTACAATTGGACCCGACATGCTGAAAGAAATGGAACAACAAGTGGTTTAGATAAGACAAAATCTAAAGATTTCTCAAGATAGACAAACAAGTTATGCCGATAGAAAGAGGACTCCCAGAGAGTTCAATACCAGAGACCATGTATATCTCAGAGTTAGACCCAGGAAGAGTTCTCAGAGAATTGGAGCCTGTGCCAAATTGGCACCTCGATATTTTGGACCTTTTGAAGTCTTAGATAGAGTGGGACCTATAGCCTATAGGCTAGCACTCCCTTCCACTGTAAAGGAACATAATGTTTTTCATGTTTCATTATTGAAGAAATATGCACATGATGCTAATCATATAATTGACTAGTTTGTGATCCAAGTGGAGTTGGAGGGAGAATTCCTTCCATAACCCCAGTTCATATTAGATAGGAAGGAAACCTCACTCAGGAACCAAACCATTTCAAAGGTCAAGGTGTAGTGGAAACACTTTGGCCTAGATGAGGCTACGTGGGAAATGGAGGATGCCATGAGACAAGCATATCCGATTTTTTTTACTCATGTACATACATGTCATGTTGATAGATAGAACATTGATGACAATGTTCCTTTAAGGGGGAGGGAATTGTAACACCCTGTTTCTCCCAGTATGTAAATATAACTATATTGGCCAAGGAACTATGGAAAACATAAAAGTGTGAATGTTTGATTTGATGGACCTTTGTACAAAAGGTTGATGAATATAAATTTCATTATTTTAATAGAAAATGGTTATGTGTTGCATTAATTCTAAAAGAGGGGATGTGCTAAGAGAAAACCATGAATTCTATGAAAGGTGGTGGGGGGGACCCATAATGGTTTTGTTTACCTCCAGCGAACTAGTACCGTGCTGGAATAAATTGCTCAGATCAAAACAATCCTCTGACCCAGTAATAAATTACAGTCAGGCTGGTAGGTGGGAAGATCTCCTCAAGAATTAATGAGGGGATGGGGAAGACCAACCATCCATAAGGCTTCTAGACCTGACCACAGACTGGGAATTCGAGCCACATGCAATATTTCTAAGGAAGACAATAAAGGAAGTGTGGTGGACAGAGGAAGACCCATGGAAAAATGTAGAGATGAAAGCGTAAACTCTTGGGTCCGAGGAAGGACTGAAAGAGGAACAGTGAGTTCTGATCACATAAAATAGAGATTGAGCCAGGAGAAGGAGATTAACCTTCATCCTTATGTATTTTTGTATTGGGAGAAGGAGAGTAACCTTCATCCATAACTTCTGTTGTGATGGAAGTAAGAGATTGAATCTCAAAGCATCGTGGCTTAAGCTTGGGGGTGGCTAGTGATAAATCCATTGGGAGTGATTGAGCCTAGGGTTGGGTGGAAATGAGCACCCCTTTCAGCAATCATATCATGCTCTATGGTTCTGATAAGTGTTTTCTTGCCTTATTCTTTGAATTGTAAATAATGGATGCATGCGAGTATTTACATKTCTATAAAGGGTTCTTTCTCTGTATTAAATTATTAAGTTATGAGTATGCATTCGTTCCCTTGAGAACCTGCATTTTAGTTTGATTTTCCATATGACCTAGTTTAATCACTCAAAGGCTCTTTCCCCAGKAATTGACATCACCATTCTGGAGTTGGAGCAAGCCTCTGTGTATAGCTATCATTTTGGTAACCTCACAAGTTACTTTGCCTTTATTTAAGAGCTTAAAGATCTACGAGTTGGGAAGGTGTTCCCTTCAGACCAATAGTCTAGGAGACTCTGAACTTGAGCCTATTCCCTTAAACAAAAACCAAAATAAGAGCTGGGATCATAGCCCAAGAGTTATATTAATATCCATGTAACCTCGATCTAGGAATCTTGGAGCTCAAGGCTCTGAGATGTCAAATTGCATGATAGTCAAGTTGAACCCCACAATTTCTATGAATCATCGATCTATGAACGAAGATCAAGGGTGGGGAATCACTACGAAGCACGAAGGTCAAAATAGCAGACATATTAGTTCATGGMCCRCAATTCAAAATTGTCATTCATCTCGATGGGATGGAATTTTGATGATTCTAGTTAGAATAGAATCGAGAAAKCACTTTAAAAATTACGAAGGTCGAACTCTCTGGTAAAGAGAATGCATGTTGGGGCCCCACAATTTCTATGAACCGTTGATCACCATTGACCTTCAATCTAAGTTTGACATGATCTATGAAATGCAAGGAGCATGTGGGATGAAGCAATCTTCAAGGAGATCAAGCTCAGAAGAGATAGCACTTTCAGGAGCACAAACGAAATCCAAGAGACAAGCCCGTAGGAGGAGAAAAGGTTGAATCCTTTGAGCACATAGAAAATATTCTAAGTCGGATCAAGTTATAAGCTCAAGAGGAGGAGATACAATGGTCATTGGATCACAGTGCAAAGGATCAACAGTCATCTGATTAGAGTAAGTTGCACGAGCCTTAGCGCTTCACACACACAGGAGAGAGAACTTACCAAGGTTCGAGACTTGATTTTTCTGAAGCCTGGAGAGCTGAAAATCCAAAGTAAATCTCAATCATCTAATCATCTAAAGTGAATCTAAATTGTCATATTATTCGAAGTAAATCTTAGGCGTCATATCACCCGAAGTGTATCTGAGCCACCAGAGTTTAGTACAGAAGTGGCATATATATGTGAGCTCTGGGTAAAGTCCTAAAGTAATTTATAGTTGTTAGATCTAGAGGGAAACACGATGATAGATCGTAGACTTCAGAGAAATCACCTCAAGAGTTTTAGATTGAGATTGAAAATCTTGAAGCCCAAAATGTCGAAGTGCCAAAGTGCCGAAGCACCGAAGCATCGAAGTGTTGAGGAGTCAAAGAGTCTAAGCATCGAAGCATCGAAATAGATATAGACCGTCAGATCTAGAGGACAAGTGGTGTGAATCTATGGATTCTGGGCAAAGACCTAAAGTAAATGTTGACTGTTAGATCGTCCAAAGTAGATCGAAACCGTCAGATCCAGAGGACAGGTGGCATGAATCTGTGGACTCCGGGTAAAGTCCTGAAATAATCATAGTCATCATATCTAGAGGAGACATAGCGTAAATATTTGGACTCTGGGTAAAGACCTAAAGTAATCCTTGATCTTCAGATCAAGTGGACACACATTAATAGATTATAACCTTCAGATAAAATCCATTGCGAAAAAGGGTGAAGTTTGATATTTGAGATCTCAGAAGTCGGGAGACCTGAAGGAGATCTTGACCATTGATCGAGAAGAGGGCCACATGATCATTGATCTAGTTAAAAGGTCAAACACCCAAAGTAGAAGTAGGGCTGTTGATTTAGGAGTATAGGTATCCATAGATTGTCAAATTCAAAAGATTGATGTACAGAGGAAAGAAGGGTTTGATATTTGAAATGTCTGAAGTCAGGAATTACGAAGGAGATCACATTCGTTGATTTAGGAGGGGAAAATCTGGTCCATGGATTTGAAAATGGCAGATATGAACCATCAGTTTCAATAATACTGTCAAGATCAGGAGATCAACGGTCTCATAGAATTGTGGGGATTGAAGGTGCCTAAAATTTAAAAATTTGAGGGCGGGTCGCAATCCAAACCTCGGTTTTGGAGAAAGGACACGTGGAGGCTCGAGGAGAATTATGAACCAAAAATTAGTTTGGCTTAAAACCACCTTTGGTGACACCCACAATTGTGTGTTTACATGAGGTCACTACCTAAGGTCACATCCAAGGAGGGGCCAAGAAAAAAAGGGGAAAACACCAACTTCGAGTCTTTGCTAAAGTGTAAAGGAGAAGGTCGCGAGTATCATAAGATCTACACTAGAAGCCGGAAGGGCCTGTGTTTGATTAAGAGGTGAGACTATCAGGTCTCAAAGTCTTGTTTGACATAGAGAATAAGAGAATATTGACCGGAGGGTCGGGTTGTGTCCCAGACTTCCAAAATTAGGAATCATAGAGGGAAAGGATCTATTCCTGTAAGGAGGAATTTTTTTATTTTTTTTTCGCCCCATTGTGGGTGTGTTACAACACTCAGCAGTGGGTCACCCCCAAGCTGGGACTAAACTCCATTGGGAAAGGGATTCCTAGTCTTGGCAAGGACAACAAGAAATTCATATACATCAATAGGAAGGATTTTCTCCCAAGAGCCACTTATGCCCACAACCCACATGCCTGTGCCACCCTAGGAGTGTGCACCTTCACTATCACAAGTCTGTCGGTTGCCAACTCCCTTCTAGGGATTCAACAATAGGCTAGACCATAAGTCTCAGAGTACTGTAGCTACTACGGGACTCCCTCTAGGAGAACTCACTTCCTCAACACACTCTCTCACCTGGAGAGAGTTTCTCACAATCCTAATAACCTGCCTCTTCTATCTAGCTCCTAAGTCTAATGAATAACCTCCGCAACAAAAAATGGGTATGGGATCTGGTAATGAAAACAAGTCATACCAGTCCAAAGAAAATGTGGGTAGCAACATCAAATTCTAAGGCGCGATATCTCTCATACACTACACATTCATGTTGTTCTTCACAGGGAAAATGATTAGCTTCATAACACGAGTGTACAGACTCCAGAAGTTGAAAAGATCAATGATGGAAGAAATGGCTAGATGTTTCAAGGCTCTTTCTGTCAGTGTGTGCATCAGTGGGGAGTATGTCTAAACTGCAGAGTGGTGACCATCCTAGAATGGTGAGGGAAACCCCAACGAGATGACTTTCCCACCTAAAACTACATGTGCCTAGGTTGACACATGTCTTCCTGAAGCTACATGAGCTCCACTTAACACTCGTTCCCTTTCCCCGGGAACTTAGGAAAACATGGTTATGTCAAACCTTAGCCTCTAGGAAATAATAATACAATATTATTCCTTTAGAGCTAATTCCTCTAGCTCAACCCATATTCCTAAATTCTTAGCCCATTCCCTCTCCCTACCTAGTGGAGTTTAGTCCCACATAACTCTTTCTTCATGGTCAGTCTACATGCAGCGATGCAATTTTATTAATGATGTGAATATTTACATATACAAAATCATGTTGATTGTCCTTAACATCTAGGCTCTCCGGCCTAATAAACATATAAGTTTTCCAACTTATAAACACTTGGCTCACAAGCCTATAAACATAATTACAATTCAGCAAGGGCTCGACCTTGGGGTGTTACAACAAAGATGGCGAGTGAATGTGTGAGGAAATATGGAAAGCATGGCTGGCAAACCCCCACAACGACGGATTCCCCCCCATAAAAATGCATGCTCCCAGGTTGATACATGGCTCTCTAGGAGCTCGTTCTTCTCCACTTGGAGTTCGTTCCTCTCCCAAAGGAACTTAGGATAACATGGTTTATCTCCCAAACCTTAGTATTTTAGAAATATACATTATAAGATCTCTTGGGTTAATCCCTCATATTAGCCATTTTTTCCTAGCCTCTTAGCCCCTTCCCTTTCCCTTCCTATTGGAGCTTAGTCCCCCATAACACTTTCTCTGTGGTTGATCTACATGCAACGATGTGTTTTTATTAATGATATGCATAATTACATATACAAAAATAGGATCACTGGCCTTAGCATCTAGGCTCTCCATCGTAATAAACACATAATCCTCCCAACTTATAAACACTTGTCTCACTAGCCTATAAACATCATTAAACATCATTACAATTCAGAAAGGGCTCGACCTTGGGGTATTAAAAAGTGGAAGGCTTGTGAGATGTGATAATCCAACAAATACTAACTATAAATGTGGGAGTCTGGGGGGGGTAAGGCTATCAACATGATGATAAGAGATACATGAGGCTTAGTTATAGGATGTTGACTAATCCAATTCCCAATGTGTTATTCTAGACACCAACACCTTCCCTTTTTCTTTCTTCCTTGCTCATAGAGTCAATTCCAACCAAGGAATAAGGACCCTCCTTTTTTCTTAAAATTCTCTGAACTTGTTGAGAAGACTGCTCATTTTCTAATCTTCATCGAATTCTTCATGATTTTTTACTAATATATTTCTTAACTTGCATTTTTTTTGGATTCTAGTGATACTGGTGAGTTCATGGTGAACTCATCGATATAGGAAATACCGACAAGTTCATGATGAACTTGTCTATAAATTCAAAGAGTAAAAAATTAATGTTTTGGGTATGAGTTTGAGTATACTCGAGAGCTTCATATTAACTCCATTGGCACACTGGAAGAGTTCCTATTATCTCTCTCGGTATGAAAATATTTATACTGGTAGAGTTCACACCATGGTCATCGACACATTAACCTAAAAAATGATGCATTTCCCACCGTCAACTTTGGTACGTCATCAAGGTTCCTATGATTGATTCTGACACGTGAAGCTTAGTTACCGGCCAAGTTCCCATGTCCATTACTAGTACACCACAACCTAATGTAGGAAAGGTTGGTATAATGATTGTCGGTACACTTACACACTTCCATTGTTCCCCTCTGGTACATTGGTTCTTGTGCCGAGAAAAAGCCTATAATGTTGAACTTATGCTTATATTGATAGGGGGTGTGACTCATTATAAGAAAATTTTTACTTTATTTAACCATTCATCAATCCTTCATTAGTTGAGAAACAATAATCACATATAAAATCGAATCATAATGCACATAGTTTGACATGGAAACCCAATCGAGAGAAAACCATAAAATTATCTTTATAAATATCTATATGCACCAACCTATTTTTACAAATATTGTATGCACCAAACTACTGGAGACACCAATATCCTTAACTAATCACCAACTCAAAAATATGTAGGAACCAACCTACTGGAGACAACAATCTCCTCAACTAAGCACCAACTCAATAGGATATAGGCACCAATCTACTAGAGACACCAATCTCCTCAATTGAGAACCAACTCAATAAGATATGTATAGACACCAATCCAATATATTAATACAGAGATTACTTATGAAATCACTTTCATGCTTCATTCCACAAAAAATCCTTCAAACCCTAGCAAGCCTCATAACACCATTCCCATAATGTAATCATTGATGGAAACATCCATTGACGACAACATCCACTAACAAAAAATTCCACTAATGGTAACATCCACTAATGACAACATCCACTGAAAACAACATCACAACCTCAAAAATGTGCACACACCAACATCACATACCTTCAGTCCTTCATAGTGCACGTTGAGAACAAGAAAGACTTCAAGAAAATCCCTTAGACTTCACTTGCACACCAGAAATACACCCCAACAATTTTATCACACCTCATATCATGTATTCACACCTCAACCTTTATCTCTTGCTTGGTTTCTATACAAGCGAAAAAATATATCATGTATTTATAGTAATTATATCCCCACTTTCAGGGCCAACCTGTAAAGACTGGCTGAGATTACCTCAATTTTCTGGCTGGGTTGTTGGACAAAAAAATTCATATCTCCTCATTCCTAGAGAGTTAGAGGGAATAAAATATACTATTGGAAAGGCATCAAAATAATATTTCCAACCATATAAATTGTAATCCCATCTAAGATAGGTCTGTAGGGTAAAAATTCCTTCAAAGGTGGGGTATCCAAACTGATCATCAAAAATACAAAAGTATACTTTCAACAATCTCCATATTGCAATATTTATCTTGGACATATGTAGGCTTGTAACATTTATCTTGGAAATATGTAGGCTCCACCTATATTTGAAATCAATGAAAACAATATTTCCAACAATCTCCCCCTTTTTCATTGATGGAAACCCTTAGTCAATTTTCATACTCCCCCTGCCTACAACTTTCCTTGTGTTTGCAATTATTCCTCTGTCTACAAATTCTCCCCCTTTGACATCAATGGAAAAGGGATGCTCCCCCTAAGCTTGTGATTCACTTTAATAACAATATGAGAGAGATATCACTCCCATATGAAATTTTTCTCCTTTGACTTTATCGAGTATGTATACATCTCTTGAGGTCCTGTTTTCATTTTCCACTAATCTTCCTGAAGCTTCTTTCGTTATCTCACACCCTTTAGAATGAAATGTGAGCTTGTCACCTTGATCTCACATTTTGATGACACTTATAATATTATGCTTCAACCCTTAACATACAAGAAAGTATGTGTCTTAGTCTTTCCGTTATCAAGACTAAAAATACCTTTTCCAACTATCCTTGTAGAAGCCTTATCTCCAAAAGAAACACTCCCTCCTTTTTCTTCCTTCAAGGAGAGAAAATTGGTCTGGTCTCTTGTCATGTGTTTTGAACATCCACTATCTATGTACCAATGGTTCTCTTCATTTTGAGAATAAATTGCAAGTCCACATTCTTCCTTCTTCGGCTCTTCTTGCTTCCTTTTCCACACCTTGGTGTATTCTTCTGTTTGCTTGGTAAGATAATCTTCTTCCTTGTTTTGTTTAGGAAAATTTATTATTTTTCTTCTACAGTGACATGCTATGTGCCCATATTTATTTCACTTATAACATTCATTATCAAGTAGAGAAACAAATGAATTGTAGTTTATGTTAGAAAACCCATGAGAAATTATGGTTTTGTTGCTCACATAATCATCCTTTGAGGTTTTATAATATTCTTTATTTCTATCTCTCACATGATCACTTCTTTCATACGCTCTATAATCTATTTCTTTATGACCAAAATTATTGCAAGAAAAACAATATCCAAGAAAGAGATTTTGGTACTGGTTTGTGAAAGGTATTCATTATGGAACAACACTTTTGAACTCATTCTTTTTGTTCTTGTGAGGAGAATCAAGTTTTTTGTGGTCATCATTGCCTTTATTTCTTCTACTTTCATTGTTGGTGGATCTTTTGGGAATATTAGCATAGCTTTTAGGATTTTCTCCTTTTTCTTTTTCTAATGGCTTTGTGATTTTAATGCTTGCATCTCCCTCGGGGGTATTTTATTTATTGTCATAGCAGAGACCTCTATTGATGAATGGTTAACTTTGGAAAATAAAAATATTATATAATATTTCAATACTCTTTCTAAATTTCAAGATTCTATTCAATTGAACAATTTATTTCTCTAGTTCCTTTCTTAAGGAAACTATTTCAGCTTCTAGGTTCTTGCAATTTTCTTCCTTTTCTTTCAAATTAATTCTCACCACTTCTAGTTGATTCTTCAAGATAAGAACTGTCTTGCTTGTTTCTTCAAGATCATGGTCCTTCTTTTCATGTTTCTACAATTTCTTCTTATGCTTTATATTCTCTTCCCTTAGTTTTTCTATTTCTTCTAAGGCACTAACGAGTTCTACTTCAAGATTCACTTCCCCGTCAATATCTTCTTCTTATGAATTTTTATTTTCTTTCTGATTATCCTCAATTTATTCATCGATGGGTTTTGTTTCCATGGTTATTGGGAGAGATTCTTATTTATCATCACTATCTTCCCTTTCTTTTAATTTTCCAGATCCTCCTTTTAACTTTCTCACAAATTGTTCTTCTTTTGTCTCTTACTCACAACAAGAATAATAATAAGATATTTATTCACTATATATCTCTTCATAAATGTTTTTTATATTGTCCCAAATGTGTTTATCTATTCCACACTTCATCACCTTGACAATATTAGAATCTGGTAGGCCACTCAAGATGACCTCTATTGTTTTTTCATTTTTTTCACTTGACTACTTCCTAGCTTTATATATATAACATGTTGTGACTGATTCCCAAATACCAAACCCAAGGGCCTGTAAATATATCCTCATTCTTATACTCCATGTTGCATATTTTTTCCATCAAACAAAGGAGCTCTATTTGTATGGAAACCTTCCTTACAACCCATATGTGCTCAAGATATTCCTTCTAGTGGTGAAACTCTTTCTAAAGGAACCCACTATGATCCCAATTGTTGAACTTATGATTATAATGAGAGGGGGGATGAATAAATATAAGATATGTTTTAATTTATTTAACCATTCATCAATCATTAATTAGTTGAGAAACAATAATCACATACAGAATCAAATCATAATGCACCGATTTTAATAGGGAAACCTAATCGAGAGAAATCCATAAACTTATATTTATAATTTTTTGTAGGAACCAACCTACTCTTAAAAATATTGTAGGAATGAATCTATTGGAGACACCGATCACCTTAACCAATAACCAACTCAA
>JASDQU010819102.1:41351-58485 GCA_032191745.1 Picea mariana | reverse complement strand
ACTCAGATAACAGGGCTAGCATGCACCAACAATTAAGGTCTTGGATAAATTCAATCATTAGTTTGGGAGTAAGTATGAATAAAGGGAAGACTTGAATGAGAGAAGTGTAGGGGTTGTTGTAAACATTAGATCCACAAAATCCTAAGGAGGAAAGTTTCTTAACACAAGATCTCCTTGAACTGAGAAACTAAGGAAGCTAAATAAACATCATGATAAGATAATGATCAAACATCCATCATAACATCACCACAATCATTCATGTGAATCATTCAAAGCATGAACATTTAGCATCAGAAGCAAATAGGCTAAAAGAGAAGTTGATTTCTATTAGTCAAAAATTCTTAAGTCCAGTACATCACTAGATCACAGTTACTTCATCAAAATATAACAATATAAGGGAGCCTTTCTCAACCATCCGAACAAAGGGAGGCAACAGCTGGAGATACGAGCTAGCCCCCTTCCCTTGAAAAACTCTAAACATTTATTTGATCTAACAACTTATCTAACCACCTATGCTATAAAATAGGAAAATCTTGGTGACTAATCGAACTGAATTTCAAACTAATTTGATTCCCTTTTGCTGTGCAGATCCTTGTTTACCATGTGTCTTTCAAAGAATGTGGTTGTCTTCATGATGAAAGCTGGTGTTTCTCCATCCTTCTCCATCATCAATTAATCCAAAAGTTGTTAGCTTGGTCCTCCTAGATCCCTGGTGTTTGTTGGCAACTTCCTTGGGTAGCAAATCTGGGTAGCGCAATATAAGGAGAAAAGGTAGCACCTGTAGGTAGTATCACTATGCTACATATGTGTACAGAATATGCTCTCCGTGCAATATTAGGTAGCACTTGTAGGTAGCGTCCCTGTGTTGCGCCTGTGTGAAAACCTTTACCCTCTGTGAAATATTCGATAGCGCCATTAGGTAGCACCACTGTGTTGCACCTATATGCCAACTCTGTTCTCTACCCAATATTAGGTAGCGCCACTTACACTGCGTCTATGTACAGGTTTGGGAAGCATTTCCAAAAATGCAGCTTCTTCGACCTTGAACATGTGCCGAGAAATTTGTGGTATTTCATGATGACAAAACCATTTTACTTAGGTGCCTTGACCGTACAATATGTAGTGGTTTTTACCACTGGGGGAAACTAGCACTTAGCAAAAAATCAAAACCCATATAGTTAAACGCTTAGAAGCCTATATAGATGGCAGAGATAATATTTGCATATCAATTAACTCTCCCAAAAAGGAAACATCCTAAAAAATGGTGCTTACCTTTTACCAGCTATTTTGTCTTTTTGACACTTAACCTCACACTCTTTCTAGTAGTAAGAGGATCTTCAATTGACATAAAAGACTTCTTCTTCTTAGTATTGACAGGCTTCCTCTATGTAGTTGTTCTCTCCTTAGCTACTGGTTTGTCATCCTCAATGGAAGCTTCAACCAACACCTTTAAATTTATTTGGGCTACATCATCTTGAAAGTGCTTTAGCTCCACCTTTAGCTTCCTGTTCTGAGACTGAAAGCCTCTGTTTTTCCTGTAAATATTCTTTAACTATCTATGAAGGGGTTGGGCCTTTCTTTCTACAAACCTTTCCAAGTCAAGGGTGTGACTGCAGCCATCCATGAGCTCTTTCATCTGAGCCAACTGGACCTTATCTTCTAATTTAAGACGAGCTATTTATTTTCTTGCATCTCTAAGCTACTTGATAAGTATTTTGTAGGTCTGACTGTCAAGAGGAATAGTGGCATGCACAGTCTCAATAGGCTTCTTCTTAGACTCCTCTTCCTCCTACATGGGAAGTGCCTTGTCTACCTCATCCCTTTCCTTGATGGCTTTACTTTTATTCTTCTTTCTTTGCACAGGGGTTTCATATTTTCTTTCAACAGGCTTCTCAATGCCTTTCTTAGAGGTTTAATCCTTCCTCTCCAAAGGTCTTTTAGTACCTTTACCCTTACCCTTCTGTATAGGGGTTTCTTGTTTCATTTTAGTAGGTTGAAAAATATCTTTACCCTTGTTCCTCTGAATAAGGGTTTCTGACAATATTTTCAACGCTTTTTCCTTTCTTCTTCTGAATAGGAGTTTTTGGTAAAGATAACTCTTTGAAAACCTCCTTAGAAACTGATGACCTTGTGAAAGGTATTTTACCCTTGATTTCGACTGCTGGAGGAGAAGAGGGAAAGAGAAGCTTCTTCCCTCTCTTGGATGTAGCTTTGGTAGAAGAAGGCATCTCTTCTAACCCTGGTGGAGGAGGTGGTGAAAAATCTCTATGTTTAGAAGGACAAAATTCCTCCTCGGTTTCTATGACCTGCTTGTTGATCTCTGAAAATTGAACAGGGGCTCTGCCCTTTCTCTTCCTACTCGTCCCTATTTTAGTATCACTGTTGGGTGACAAAGCACTTGCCTTTTGTGATTGAGGAGTTGGTGCTAAATCCAACTTGAAATGAGAGGTAACAACAAAATGCTCCCACAAAATCTCTTTCTTACCCAATTCCTCAGAGACAAGCATTCTGATTAAACCAAAGTGGAAAAAGGATAGAATCCACATATTTAGATTTATCTTGTATCATGTATGACATCTTACCTATACTCCTCAACAAGTAATAAGGAATATTCATCTCAACTTACCAGTAAAATGTAGCAACAACCTCATATGGTACTGGTACAATGTGTTAAATCTCCCTTCACAAGTAAAATATATCTGTATGATCTTCAATAGTCTGTCAAATTTATCAATCAATTGACTACTTGGCATACTTTTGGACAAATCATTGGCTTGATATTCAGGTTTAAAAAGATTTTTTTCATAGGCTGAACTCAAATCCATGGATTTGAACCATTTTTCATCCGAAAGGGGAATTCCTGTTGCAGTTGAGATAGAGGCTCCAGTCACCTCAAACTCCAAATCCCCAACCTTGGTTTTCCTACCATCAAACTATAATGAAAATTGAATTGCTACCTCTGGATGGCCTCTCTGCATGTTCTGATAGAAGGAGAGGCACCCTACTCTTTGAAAGGCCTCTCTTGCCATGGGTTCTGTATCAAAAAGATGCATGTCCACTGGTTTTTTCCTAACCACCTTGTCACCTTTGTGTGTCTTCCTCGATTGAGGAGTCTCCATAGCTCAAAATGAGGGCTTTTAAAAGGCTTAAGGGATGGTAATGACCAGAAAATCTTTAACTCGGGCTTCAAATGTACAATGCTGACCCTTTTTAAAAAGATTGTTGATTAGTAAGCCAAGCTTGGCCTTTGGAATTACACTCTTAGGCTTATATAGGTATTCAAGAGTGTAGACAGTGAGGGGGTAATCCGAAATTGTCCCTCTACAATTGAGTAAAAATGCCAAACTCCGAGGTGAAAGGAAGCAAGAAAAACAGAGAGGTTTTGAGCAACACCTCTAGGTAGCGCAACATATACATAGAGGATAGGTTATTTACAGGCTTATGATTTCAATGGTTAAGGAAAACAATAGTAACCAGACCATAGATATGGGCAAAGAAGTTTACAGGTCTGAAGAAGAGAAAATACAAGGCTACCATGCAAATACCTGTCCCTTACTATTGTGAAAGCTCAACAAACCAAAACCCGAGCACAAATTTCCTGTGAAAATTAATATGCAGAGGAGGCAACATGAGATACTTGTGGAGTAGACACTTGTTGAGATATTCAACGCAATCTCCGGATGAAATTGAGAAAACTTCGGCCCTGGAATATTTCTCAACATTGGATTTGGTTGACATGTTGTTGCCTTATCAGAAATTGTGAATTTGTGCAGCGCAACACTGTTGAGTTTTTCAAAATTATAAACTATTACCAAGGCTCATAAATGAAAGATATTTGAGGGCATCTTTAACCAGATTCTGGCACTGAAAAAAAGCAATATGACATCAGTCATGGAAATCATGACTCGAGGTGGAAGTATGATGAACGTGATAGGAGCTACGAAACTTCTTAATGAGTAGGCAACGCATCCACTTCAAAATGTGATTGGACAAGTAAGCAAAGACAATGAGGCATGCCTATGAGATCATGAGTGAGGAGGAAGGTGTGTCACATCAGTTTAGTCATGGGAGGGATCTACCTAGGGACAATTCATGAAGGGGACCAAAATAAGTCATGAGATAAAAATGGTTCAAGGATCAAAAATCAATTTGAGAATCAAACTAGAGCTAAGAATCAAAAACTTTAATCATATAAAGTGTCCTAGAAAACATAAATTTTAAAGGGATGAGACTTTAAGAGAAAATTTAAAATCTAAGGCTTAAAAAAGGATTGAAAACAAACTAAAAGACCCAAGGCAATTTAGTGTGATAGCATTGGCTCCACAGGGGATGGCATGCCCCCTGTGGGCTTCCAAGAATAAGTAGATTGTGTGCCCTATCCTATGGTTATGGGGTCAGTTATTGAAACAAAAATAAAAATAAAATGACATTTGCAATGACATGAAGAGCCACTCAAGGCTCAAGCAAAGTACTTTTTTAGGAAATTCCCATTGACAGGGCCACCAAAAACCTCTTCATTCTCCATATTTTGCAACTTGAAAGAGTTATTAGAGAATACCTCAGAGATTTTGAAAGGATTGATCCATAAATATTCAAATTTACTGTGCTTTCCTTTATCGTTATTCGGTGCATCCCACTTGAGCACCATATCGTCCAATTGAAAATACTCTTTGTTCACCTTTTTGTTGAAAGTCTTCTTGATCTTCAGTTGATGGCCAGATGCTTTGTCTACAAGTTGCTCCTGGGTCTGCTGCACTTCAACCAGTTGTTGAATCCTTCTAATCATATGATCAAGTTCCCCTTGATAATCTTTGAAGAATTTTTCCATAGGTAAGGCAAGATGAGAAGGAAAAACTGCCTCAAATCCATACACCAGCTGGAAAGGGGAAAGTCCCAAGGACCTTTTCACTGTCACTCTGTCATCCCATAAAGCAAATTTGATTTTCGAATTCCATGCCTTTTTGTTATCCTCTAATAGCTTTTTAATGATCATTATAATTCTTTTGTTCGAGGATTTTACAAGCCCATTTCCCTGCGGATAGTAAGGGGTGGAATGAATCAAAGTAATCCCAAACTATTCACATAACTAAATCAATGGTCCAGCCTTGAATAATGCATCATTGTCAGTGATGATTCTGTCAGGAAAACCAAACCTTTCTATGATGTCTTTTAGGAAACCAATGATCACTTTGTGTGAAGCATTCCTTGTTGGAATAGATTCAATAAATTTAGTAAAGTAATATGTAGCATTCAAGATCCATCTACGTTGATCACTGGAAGCAGGATGGATTTCCCCGATAAAATCTAGGCTCCACTGCTGGAAGGGTCCTGAGGCTGCCATAGGCTTCAATGGAAAAGACTTAAGCTGCTTCTTTCCGGAGAACTTCTAACACTTATCACAGGCTATGATCTTAGCACAAACATTAGTGAACAAATTGGGCCAGAAGTACCCAGCCCTGAGGATATTGTATGTTGTGGTTCTCCAATAATGATGCCCCCCACATAAACTGTCATGAAAATCTTTTGGGCTTCTTGGGGGTCTAGGCATCTCAAAATCACTCCTAATGGGTCCTTCCAATACAAAATTTGATCAACAAGGCAGTACTTTATTGATTTTAGTTTTAAGGCCCTCACCTTGTTATTTTCCATACCACTTGGAGGCTGTAAATTTTGCAGAAAAAATATAATGTCCCTGTACTAGCTACAATTTTCCAATGTAGAAATGACTTGAGGACCTTTATCAGTTATCTCATATTACTAATTTTCTAGACATGAGTGAATGAAATTCACCCCCAATGCTGAGCAATTTGATTTAGCCAAGATCTCGGCTAAACCCTGGCCTTTAACCAATTTTGTGGGTCTAATGTCCAAATCAAATTCAATTAATTTAGCAATCCACTTGATCCTTTTTCCGTCTATATCAGGCTAAATAAGAATTTCTTTTACAACAAATGATGGGACATAAGCAATAACTCTTGAATGCAAGACATAAACTCTGAAGGACTTAAGATCTTTAATCAATGCATAGTCTTGCTTGTCCATGACGTCATATTTTAGTTCAACATCTCTCAATGCCCTACTGAAAAAGGCAATAGGCTGCTCTAAGCCTTCAACATTCTTCTGCAATAGGACTGCTGCTACTGTATCAAAAGAGGCAAAAGAGAAAATAATAAATTCCTTGGAGTAGTCGGGGCTGACAACGACTAGGGCTTAAGTCAAGGCTTTCTTTATTTGATCAAAAGAATCATGGGCCTCAGCAGTCCATTTGATTTCACTATCCTTCCTCAGCATGGTTGTGATATACTTAACTAACTCGGCAAAATTTGACACAAATCTTCTCAGAAAATTGATATTTCCCAGAAAAGATTGTACCTCTTTTTTAGATATAGGAACTGACAAAGTTTGTATAGCCTCAACCCTGCTGAAATCAATCCTTACCCCTTCAGCTTACACAATATTCCCAAATAATCTTCCTTCTTTCATGGCAAACAATGATTTTTTTCAGATTCAAAGAGAGGCCAAATTTTCTGCATTTCTAGAAAACCTTTCTTAAATGATCACAATGTTCTTTATCCGAGTGAGTATCCGACTGAGAATACACTGTTATGTAGTCCAAATAGATAACAAAAAAATTATCGCTGAAAAGTTGTCCCTACGTTCATCAAACCAAAAGGCATCTTGGCATACATAAATGTACCCCAAGGAGTGGTAAAAGATGTCTTATTCGTGTCTTCTAAAAAAACAGAGACCTGGTTGTATCCAGAAAATCCATCAACCATAGACATCCTGGCTACTCCTGTCACCTTCTGTAATATGTGATCCATCTTGGGTAAAGGGTAATTATCCTTGTTTGAGCTTCTCTTCAGATTTCGGAAATCAACACAAAGTTTGATTTATCTATTATTTTTTCTTACTGGGACAAAATTGGCTACCCATTCAAAATACCTCAAAGGAATAATAATTTTTGCATCTAAAAGCTTCTTAACTTCTTTCTTCATGACAAGCATCAACATAGGATTGATTTGCCTCAACTTTTTCCTGAAAGGTTTGGTGTTTTCTTTTAATGGGATCTTGTGCTCTATTATGCTTGTGTCATAAGTTTTGAGATCTTCATAAGTCCATGCGTATACATCAGAAAATTCTTTCAACAACTTAGTATATTTTTCCCTCTGATCTTCTGATAGGATGCTTGACATTTTGACATATTTTGGATCCTTTTCAGTGCCCACATTACACTCAGTTATATCTGCATCATCAATGGATACCTTTCCTTTCAATTCCACATCATTCCCATCAAATAATATTTCCAAAGGGATGAGTCCCTTTGGTATATGATTACTAGGCAACTGCACAATATGATGATAAGCAATTTTATTGAGGAAAACATCAGCATGAGGAGTGACTTCTGAATCATGATCCTGATCAATGTCTAATGCAGAAAATTCATCAACAGTCTCAAGAAAAGTTTTAAGTTCTAAATCATCTTCGAACACCTTCCAATAGTTTACATTTTCCGGTATAGAAGGCCTGTATTTGAATTCTACATCATACTTGATTTTTGGTGGTATAGGAATTCTGAAGTTGCTTGTTGATATAGCCAAAGAATCAACCATGGTATTCTCTTCTCTAGGAATGAATCATATAATAAAAGCACAAAAAAACCTGTCCACCAAATCCCACACTTCATTTTTGTAAGATCTAAACCTAGGATGCTTTGTTTGATAAAGATTTTTAATCTGATGGACTATCAATTCAACATCCCCAAATAATGATAGCTCTTCTATCCCCATGTCTTTATCTTCCCTCAAACCCAAGACAAGAGCCTCATACTCTGCAACATTATTAGTAGTCTGAAATTCTTGTTTATATGAAAAAGATATATTTTCTTGAGTTGGTTAGACAAAGATCACCCCAACACCATCACCTTCCTTGGAAGAGGCTCCATCAAAGAACATCTTCCAGACATAAGTGATTAGAAGAGGCTCTTCAGAGAAGTTGATGGATTTTTTTTTATTTCTAAAGGGGCTTCAGGAGCATCAGTGAGCTGAAAAATACTAGATCCCAGATCTGTATCAAAAGCAAAAACAAGGTGATTGGTGGGATTTTCTTCATCACTAATGATGTAAGCCAATTGATCTTCCCTGTAAAGTCTTCAATGCTCTCCCCAAAAAATAGGAATAGTAGAATAAGAGAGATCCATCTGCAAAGTTCCCCCAAGTCGTTTTATCCAGGATATTGACAAGAGTATGCCAAACTTGGGGGGAACATCAGCAACTACGATATCCATAAGTATACTCTTCATTGGAAGCTAAAATAAGGTCACCACCATATCCTTAATGACTTCAATACACTTGACTTTTCTAGAGTCAAAAGAGTATAATTCGTGATATGTCTTTGTGACTTCTAACCCAAGTTCATCCATAACAGATTTTGGCATAAGATTGTGGGATGCCCCTGAATCCATGAGAAAATTGTGTAGCACCTTATCATGTATATTTAATGAGGTGTAGAAAGGTGGGGATGAGTCATCTCTGTCTTCTATCGAAGGACCTAAAATCACTGCTGGTTTTTCACCTTGTAGTTTTATTGAATCAGTGGCATTTGAAGATGATTCAGGCTGTAGCATTTTGGATAGGTATTTTTTTAATTCTTCATTTTTTATCAACTCCAAAAAAGGTACAGGGACCTTTATTTTGGATCTCATTTTCAAAACTGAAAGAAGAAGAAGGTTTTAGGATCTCTTTAGTTTCAAGAAAAGGATTTATAATAAGAACTTATGGGTTTTGAGAGTCTTTTTCCTTGCTCCTCACTGCCACAACCTTGGTAGAATCTTCTTTTTGAACATGTTGATTAGGGGTGTCATTTTTTTCTTCATTCTTCTTAGATCTCAGATTATACCTACTATCATTTTCCTTAGCTTTCTCTCCCTTACTTAACTCATTAATTTTAATATCCATTAAAGATTTCTCATAAGAGGATTGAGTCAAGTGTGGGGATGGGGATGTATCACCTAAGCAGTGAATGTTAGGATCAAATTCTACCTCCTCTGCTTCTTCATTAGCCACTAAATTATTTTTCAAAGGAGCTTGTACCCTCTAATCATCTCTCTCTCTATTTCTAGGATCTCTAGGAAATATTTGGGGAGCATTTCTATATGTTTGTTTCCCTTCTGGTTTTAATTTCTCAATTTCAGTGGAAAGAGATTTTACCAATTTGTTCATCTCATCTACTTGCGAATGGACAATAGAGGAATCAAAAGTTGAATCTTCAGCTCTATTTTTTCTCCTATCCCTATCAGATTTCCCCCTGATCTTATCTGATGCCACTATGTTGGATTATACCTCTAAGGCAACATCTTGCATATGAACCAAGGAAGGTGACCTTCTTTCTCTCAAAAGGAGGTAGAATTCAGAATCAAATGCACCAGCATAAGTGATTTTTTCCATGGTTTTAGTGGGTTTGATCTCATCAGAGATCTTCTTGTACATATTGTTAAACCTTTTAGAAAACTCAGAGACAAACTCTCATTCTTTCCTTTTCAAAGATCCAAATTCAGTGATGTAGTACAAAAAATCCTTTTTGTCACCCCAATGCCTCAGGAAGGCTTCATCCAGTTCCTTAATACAATTAATGGATCCAAGGGTCAGACCCCTAAACCACTTCCTAGCCTCACCAAAAAGTATTTGGACGAGAACCCTCATCCAAACATCTTCATTTTCAATATTTTGGTTATCTGCATAGCTGTAGAAAGAAGCAATATGTTCCTCAGTTGTTACATATTCTTCTCCCATGAACTTAGGAGTGTATTTCAAATAATCTCCAAGAGGGAGAGCATTCAATGGCTGAGGTAAGACTAGAGGATCATATCTTGCAGCCGTTATGGCATCCATCCTATTTGCAAGGAGGTTAACAACTGCCATTTAATTTTGGATCCTAGGTGAACAAGGAGGATAAGGAGACTTGGTTGTGTAGAGATTAGGAGAATAAAAATCGGATGAAGGGGGAGTTTTAGTCTTCAGAATAGAAGGTTGAGTCTCGAAAGAGGATGGTAAGGTCTGAGAGGGAGATGAAGTTCCTACTTCTTTGGCAGCAAAAGTTTTAACAAAAAGAGGTGTAGGAAAACCTAAAGTAGGGAAATATTCAAAACTATCAAGACTAAAACACTTCTCAATATCAGGGGAAGAGAATATATCAATGTTTTCTTCTTTTAATTTAGTTTCAAAGGAAAAGTAATCAACAAGAAACTCTTCAAAATCAAGTTTTTTAGATACTTCTGCAGAAGATAAAGGAAGCTTACTTGATAAAACAGTTGGAGTATCAAGAGTGGAATTAGGCAACTGACCAGAAGCACTTGTAGCAGCAACATATTTTTTTTTTTGAGAAGTTCTTCTCTGGGTCTGCCTCAAGTGGAACCAAAAAAAGCTGTGGATTTGATCTTGTATGTCTGCCTTTAGGTGCCAGAGATGAAACAATGGATTCGCCAGGTGCAGGCTGCAATATTCAAGATATTGAGTTCTAATGCACCTTTAGGACTAGTATACTGTGTCATTTAATCCCAAGGAAAAGTCTTCAAATCGTTCCCCAGCAGCGGCGCCAAGAATGTTAGCACTGAGATTCACCTTCAGATTGCATGGAAGGCAAGCCCAATACCCATCAAGTTATAAGTGAATGTAAGGGTGTTTAATGGGTCAAATGGAAAAGGACTTAAATGATAATGTTCTAAATCAGATAACAGGGCTAGCATGCACCAACAATTAAGGTCTTGGCTAATTTCAATCAGTAGTTTGGTAGTAAGTATGAATAGAGGGAATACTTGAATGAGAGAAGTGTAGGGGATGATGTAAACATCAGGTCCACAAAAGCCTAAGGAGGAAAGTTTCTTAACACAAGATCTTCTTGAACTGAGAAACTAAGGAAGATAAATAAACATCATGATAACATAATGATCAAACATCCATCATAACATCACCACAATCATTCATGTGAATCATTCAAAGCATGAACATTTAGCATTAGAAGCAAATAGGATGAAAGAGAAGTTGATTTCTATTAGTCAAAACGTCTTAAGTCTAGTACATCACTAGATCATAGTTACTTCATCAAAATATTACAATATAAGGGAGCCTTGATCAACCATCCAAACCTACTAAAGCAATTGATCTATCTATTTATAAGAAAGGGAGACAACAGCTGGAAGTACAAGCTGGCCCCCTTCCCTTGAAAAACTCTAAACATTTATTTGATCAAACAACTTATCTAATCACCTATGCTATAAAACAAGAAAATGTTGGTGACTAATACAATTGAATTTCAAACTAATTTGATTCCCTATTGTTGAGAAGCTCCTTGTTTTGCATGTGTCTTTCAAATCATGTGGTTGTCTTCATGATGCCAACTGTTATTTCTCCATCCTTCTCCATCATCAATTAATCCAAAAGTTGTTAGCTTGGTCCTCCTAGATCCCTGGTGTTTGTTGGCATCTTTCTTAAGTAGCAAATCTGGGTAGCGCACTACAAGGAGAAAAGGTAGCGCCTGTAGGTAGCACAATTGTGATGCATATGTGTACAGACTATGCTCTCTGTGAAATATTAGGTAGCACCTATAGGTAGAATCCATGTGTTGCACTTGTGTGAAACCTTTACCCTTTGTGAAATATTCGATAGCACCATTAGGTGGCGCCATTGTGTTGTGCCTGTATGCCAACTCTGTTCTTTGACCAATATTAGGGAGGGCCACTTAAGCTACGTCTATGTGCAAGTTTGGGGAGCATTTCCAAAAATGCAACTCCTTCAATCTTGAACATGTGCTAAGCAATTTGTGGTCTTTCATGATGACAAAACCATTTTACTTAGGTGCATTGACCGTACAATAGGTAGTGCCTTTTACCACTGGGCGAAACTAGCACTTAGCCAAAACTCAAAACCCATATAGTTAAATGCTTAGAAGCCTGTATAGATGGCGAAGATAATATTTTCATATCAGTTAACCCTCCCAAAAAGGAAACGTCGTAAAAAATGGGGCTTACCTTTTACAATCTATTTTGTCATTTTGACACTTAACTTCACACTCTTTATGGTAGAAAGAGGATCTTCAATTGACATAGCAAACTTCTTCTTCTTAGCATTGACAAGCTTCCTCTGTGTATCTGTGCTCTCCTTAACTGCTGGTTTGTCATCCTCAATGGTAGCTTTGAACAACACCTATAATTTTTTTTCGTTTACCTCATCTTGAAAGTGCTTCAACTCAGCCTTTAGCTTCCTATTCTGAGACTGAAAGCCTCTGTTTTTTCTGTCAATATTCTTTAACTATCTATGAAGGGGTTGGGCCTTTCTTGCTCCAAACCTTGCCAAGTCAAGGGTGTTACTGTAGCCATCCATGAGATCTTTCATCTGAGCCAAGTGGACCTTATCTTCTTCTTTAAGACGAGCTATTTCTTTTCTTGCATCTCTAAGCTCCTTGATAAGTATTTTGTAGGTCTGACTATCAGGAGGAACAATGGCATGCACAGTCTTAATAGGCTTCTTCTCAGACTCCTCTTCCTCCTGCATGGGAAGTGTCTTGTCTACCTCATCAGGTTCCTTGATGGATTTACTTTTATTCTTCTTTCTCTGCACAAGGGTTTCATATTTTCTTCCAACAGGCTTCTCAATGCCTTTCTCAGAGGTTTCATCTTTCCTCTCCAAAGGTATTTTAGTACCTTTACCCTTACCTTTCTGTACAGGGGTTTCTTGTTTCCCTTCAGTAGCTTGAAAACTACCTTTACCCTTCTTCCTCTAAATAAGGGTTTCTGATTTCTCCTCCACGGAATTTTCAATGATTTTTCCTTTCTTCTTTTGAATAGGGGTTTCTGGTAAAAAATGCTCTTTGAAAACCTCCTTAGGAACTAATGACCTTGTGAAAAGTATTTTACCCTTGATTTCGACTGTTGTAGGAGAAGAGGGAAAGAGAAGCTTATTCCCTCTCTTGGATGTAGATTTGGTATAATAAGGCATCTCTTCTAACCCTAGTAGATGAGATGGTGAAAAATCTTTGTGTGGAGAAGGACAAAATTCCTCCTCGGTTTCTATGACCTGCTTGTTGATATCTTAAACTTGAGCAGGGGCTCTGCCCTTTCTCCTCCTACTGGTCCCTTCTTTAGTAGCATTGGTGAGTGACAAAGGACTTTCCTTCTATGATTGAGGAGTTGGTGCTAAATCCAACTTGAAATGAGAGGTAACAACAAAATTGTCCCACAAAATCTCTTTCTTACCGAATTCCTTAGAGACTAGCATTCTGATTAATACAGTGGAAAAGGCTAGAATCCACATCTTTAGATTTATCTTGTATCATGTCTGGCATCTTACCTATACTCCTCAACAAGTAATAAGGAATATTCATCTCAACCTTACCAGTAAAATGTAGCAGTAGCCTTATATGGTATTGGTACAATGTGTTAAATCTCCCTTCACAAGTAAAATATCTCTGTATGATCTTCAATAATCTGTCAAATTGTTCAATCAGTTGACTCCTTGGCATACTTTTGGACAAATCGTTGGCTTGATATTCAGGTTTAAAAAGATCTTTTCCATAGGATGAACTCAAATCCATGGCTTTGAACCATTTTTCACCTGAAAGGGGAATTCCTGTTGCAGCTGAGATAGAGGCTTCAGTCACCTCAAACTCCAAATCCCCAACCTTGGTTTTCCTGCCATCAAACTATAATGAAAATTGTCTTGCTACCTCTGGATGGCCTCTCTGCATGTTCTGACAGAAGGAGAGGCACCCTACTCTTTGAAAGGCCTCTCTTGCCATGGGTTATGTATAAAAAATATGCATGTCCACCGGTACTGTCCTAACTACCTTGCCACTTTTGTGTGTCTTCCTTGATTGAGGAGTCTCCATAGCTCAAAATGAGGGCTTTTAAAATCCTTAAGGGATGGTAATGACCAAAAAATATTTAACTCGAGATTCAAATGTACAATGCTGACCCTTTTTAAACATATTGTTGATTAGTAAGCCAAGATTGACCTTTGGAATTACAATCTTAGGATTATACAGGTATTCGAGAGTGTAGATAGTGAGGAGGTAATCTGAAATTGGCCCTCTGCAATTGAGTAAAAACTCCAAACTCTGATGTGAAAGGAAGAAAGGAAAACAAAGAGGGTTTGAACAACGCTTATGGGTAGCGCAACACATACACAAAGGATAAACTATTTACAGGCTTGTGATTTCAATGGTTAAATAAAACAATAGTAATCAAACCATAGATACGGGTAAGGAATTTTACAGGTCTGAACAAGAGAAAAGACAAGGCTACCATGAAAATACGGGTCCCTTACTACTGTGCAAGCTCAGCAAACCAAAAACCTGAGCACAAATTTCCTGTGAAAATTAATATGCAGAGGAGGCAACACGGGATACCTGTGGAGTAGACACCTCTTGAGATCTTCAACACAATACGAGGATTAAATTGAGAAAACTTTGGCCCTGGAATCTTTCTCAGCATCGGATTTGGTTGACATGTTATTGCCTGATCATAAATTGTGAATTTGCGCAGCACAACACTGTTGAGTTTTTCAAAATTAGAAACCGTTACTAAGGCTCATAAATGAAAGATATTTGAAGGCATCTTTAGCCGACTTCTAGCACTAAAATCAAGGGACATGACATCAGTCGTGGTAATCATGACTCGAGGTGGAAGTATGATGAAAATGATAGGCGCTATGGAATTGCCTGATGAGTAGGCAACACATCCACATCAAAACATGATTGGACAGGTAATCAAAGACAATGAGGCATGCCTATGAGATCATGACTGAGGAGGAAGGTGTGTTACATTAGTTTAGTCATGGCAGGGATCGACCTAGGGACAAGTCATGAAGGGGACCAAAATAATTCATGAGATAAAAATGGTTCAAGGATCAAAAATCAATTTGAGGATCAAACTAGAGCTAAGACTCAAAAACTTTAATCATCTAAGGGGTCCTACCAAACATAAATTTTAAAGGGATGAGACTTCAAAAGAAATTTTAAAATCTAAGGCTTAAAAAAGGATTGAAAACAAACTAAAAGACCCAAAGCAATTTAGTGTGATAACATCTCTCACTCCTCACTTGGAAACCTCCAAAGTAGTTTTTCCCGAAGTCTTTGATCTATCGACATGTATCTCTTGATGGCCAATGGATAGGATCTACTTCATCTCTTCGGCTTTCGGGAGTTTCAAGCTACTACGCACTCGTTTCCTTCTGAAGTGCATTTGTCTGAAGACTCTGATTTATTTGCACGTACCCCTCGTGATGATCAATGGCTAGGACCTACTTTGGGTCTTTACCCAGAGTCCACAGACTTACGCCACCTGTCCTCTGGACTCAACAACTAACGTTTACTTCACTTTCCAAATTTCAGGAGTCTCAAATCTCAACTGAAACCTCTTGAAGCGATTATACGAAGCTTACAATATGTTGACATGTGTTTCCTAGTGAGGAACAGTCAGGATCTCCTTCTCTTGAAAATGAATGGTCCCAAAATACTTCATGAATTTGGTAATTCCACTCTCCTGCATGTGTGAAGCACTAAGGCTCGGGCACCTTTCTTTGATCATGCAGCTATTGTTCCTCTGCGTTGTGATCCAATGGCCACTGTCACTCCTTCTCATGAGCTTCTGATCTCTTCTGTCTTAGAATATTTGCTAAGGGTTCAAAGGCCTCAATCCTTGCCCCTCCTACAGCTCTGTCTCTTGGACTTCATCTGCATGCCTGAAAGTGTTATCTCTTATAAGCTTGATCTCTTTGAGGATTTCGATTTCCCACACACTTCTGTGTTTCAGAGGTCCCGTTAAACTCAAATCGAAGGTCGACGACGATCAACGATTCAAAGTAATTTTGGGGTCCCACCTCTGCAATTTGAGAAGTGCTCGCTCGACTCTAGTCTAATCCTAGTCGTTGATCTTCCATCCCCAATGACATCACTGATAGGGGTGATTTTTTATAACCCCCCCTAAATTTATATGTATAATAAATGGGTGAATCCCCGTGATACATAGGAAAAATTGAAGGCTATTTTATCAATAATATAAAATGTATAGATAAGTTTTTGGTGAATCTTTTAGTTAATTTTATAATCTTATAAAATACTGGCGAATCTTTCACTGAATTATAAAATCTTGTAAAACATTGGCAAATATTTCACTAAATTATAAAACCTTGTAAAGTCTTAGAGGATTCTCCAATGACCTCACCTAAAGCCTCAATTTCCTCACTTGATTGTTGTGCAAAGCCTCTTTCAAAATCTATCAAAAAACTACAAAAATTTCCAGTGAAAAAATGAGAGTGCCCTCACTATCCCCTGAGCAACATTTCACTTCTTCTATTTCCCTAGGCTTCTTGTTGACCATTTGATGCTAGAAAACGGTCAGTGACCTCCCAAAAGGAGATATCATTGACTATCTTGAAGGCTGGGTCATTCTCCATTGTGTACCATTATGGTTTTTCAAGTTATATTGGTGCAGGCCAGAGTTGAATAAATATTACAGTATTTCAAAATTAATGCTACAATTTGATGCCAAATATTACATAACCCAATAGTGTTATTGCTTGGCATAAAGTCTAGATACTATTCATATTTACCTTTTTACAATATTCTGAGTTTGTCAGAAGAATGACAAAAAATTCAGTATTCTTTGTATTTCAAAAATTTATATAGAGAATATGTTTTGCTTCATGGAAACCTTTTCATACTAATTAATCATCTCAAGTCAAAAGAATTATGAGAGGAGAATTCTTTCTTAAAGAAAGTCCTCCTAGAATTTGGTTGCCAAAGATTGAGCTATTACCAACTACTGTAGATTGCATATTGTTATCTGATTTGAAGCCAAGATGAAGAGTTATCTTCGGACCCAGTCATGGCTTTTCTTTCTTTCAAAACTAATAAAATTGTGGTGTCATCTCACAACCCTATATGGAATCTCTCAATTGCTTCTTACCATCATATCACAAAGCAAAGTGGACATCAATGTAAAAGAGGCATAAAATATCTATAGCAAGAGCATTGGTAGCCCTATTTTTCCATATGCATGCAAAACTAAAGAAAAAGAAATGGGTGATTGTACTTGCTAAGACTAAAATTGGTTAAGCAATGAAGCCACTACAGGAAAGTG
>JASDQU010819102.1:0-16523 GCA_032191745.1 Picea mariana | reverse complement strand
AGGCACGATCCACGTTTGTGTAGATTATAGGGATATAAACAAAGCTTGTCCCAAAGACAATTATCCAACCCCTTTCGTTGATTAGATTATTGACGACTATGCTAGGAGTGAAATATTCTCCTTGATGGACGATTTCTCTGGCTATAATCAAATTAATATTTTACCTGTGGATCAACATAAGACTGCTTTTATTTTCCCTTGGGGAACCTTCGCATACCAGAAACTACCTTTTGGTCTCAAAAACGCTGGAGCGACTTTTCAGCATGCTATGTCTTACAGTTTTCATGAAATTAATCACATCCTACAACCCTATCTAGACGATCTACCTGTGCATTCCATGCATCATCAAGATCACCCGACACATTTACAAGCCATTTTCCTACGTTGTCGTTATTATCGCATACGTTTGAATCTGCACAAATGTGTTTTTGTGTGGAATCTGGACAACTTCTTGGTTTTATCATGTCTATACATGGGATTTGAGTAGACCCCTTGAAGGTTGAGGCTATTCTTAATCTTCCTCCTCCTTCCACACTATGCCAACTCCAAAGTTTGCAAAGGAAGGCAAAAATTTTTTACGTTGATTCATTCCCAACTACGCTAAATTAACAAAAGGATTTACCCAACTTCTTAAGAAAGGTAATGATTTTGTATGGGATGACATTGCCAACAAAGTCTTTGAAGCTCTGAATCTTGCCTTAACCCATACACCACTATTGTTTCCACCTGATTATAATCGATATTATTTCATGTTCTTAGTTGCTTTAGACTCTACCATTGCTATGGTTTTAGTCCAAGAGGATGATTCACACGATGAACATGTTACATACTATTTGAGTTGGAGTCTCACGACTACTGAAACCAAATATTTACATGTGGAGAAACTGGCATTGGCAGTTGTTCAACGTTTTTCGTCACTACATCTTATTACATAGAACCACAGTCATTTCCGATTGCAACCCCATGCAACATATCCTTACTCGACAATTGTTGGGGGGAAAGTACTATAAATGGATAGTTATTCTTAGGATTTTTATTTGGAGTTTGAATGTGCTAAGTCAAATAAGTCTTTGGTTTTTGCTGAATTGATATGTGACCTTCCCTCTACTGAGACAAAAAATGTGGCATAGGATTCCTTACATGACGAATCCCTCTTTCTAATCAGTTCCGATGACATATGGTACGTAGATATTATCATCTATCTCCAAACCCAAACTTTTTGGCCTGATCTTTCTAGTACAGATCGTCGTCGTATCCAGTATCAAGCCTATCAATACATTATCCTTGGTGATACCCTTTACCATCGTGGTATTGATTCCATATTTTGACGATGTCTCACCTATGATGAAGCTGAGAAAGATTTGAATGAATTTCACTCTGGAGCATGTGGGGGTCATATGTTTGGGTATGCCACTTCCCAAAATATCTTACGAGTTGGTTATTTTTGGCCTTCGTTGTTTAAGGATTGCATTAATTTTGTCCACAAATGCCACGCTTGTGAAATCTACAATAATAAGATCTAATCTCGCCCTGATCCTCTTCACCCTGTAGTTTTCTTTGGTCCATTTGCTAAATGGGGCATTGAATTCATGACATGTAACCCTCACTTGGTCGGGGGGCATGGATACATTATTGTAGTGGTGGATCATTTCACTAAATGGACCAAGGAGATGCCCACATTTTATAATACCGGGAAAACTGTAGCGTTGTTCATATCCAATCATATCATTACTAGATTTGGTGTCCCTCAAGCCATCGTTACTGGTCACGATAGTCATTTTCGTAATTTCATGATGTATAAACTTAATGAGAAGTTGGGTCTTCGACATGAAAACTCAACCCCTTATTATCCATAGGCCAATGGCCAGGTTGAAGCAATCAACAAAGTTCTCACTACTATGCTTCGACGGATGGTAGGAATTCATAAATCAAATTGGCACATGATGTTGTTCTCAACATTGTGGGCCTATCGGACATCCGTTAAGTCTTCCACGAGATTCACACCTTTCCAATTAGTATATGGTATCAAAGCAATTTTGTCGATTGAATGTGAAATCACATCTTTGAAACTTGTTGTCGAACTTCTCCCTAACAACTCAGCTGAAGAGGAACGTCTTTTGTATTTGATGCAGTTAGATGAAACCCGTCGTGATGCTGCCTTAGTCATTGAAACTCAGAAAAAGCGTGTCAAATCCAAATATGACAAGCATGTCAAACCATGTGTATTTTATGAAGGTGAGCTAGTTCTCCTTTACGAACAAGATCATGACTTACTAGGAGCCGATAAATTCGAACCCATGTGGCAGGGTCTTTATATTGTGAAATGAGTGTTGGAGAAAGGGGCTTATGAGCTGGTGGATTATGATGGAATTCCTTTGAGTGAACCCAAAAATGGGCTTTACTTGAAGAATTACCATGCTTAAATTATTTTTTCATGAGTGTTGTGTATTTTTAGTGTATCATACTCTTGTGTCCTTTTTCGTTTTTGGTTCCACCTTTCAGCTACTTACCTTGCATTGTGTTTGGTTTCCAGATGTTGATGTCTTCTCTACCCTATATTGGCTTTGCTGATGGCGCTAGTTGCAGTACTCAAAACTTATTGTTTGTTTCTTGGGAAATATATGCACCTATAGATGAATTAATCAGTCTACATGGTGTTTGCCTTGGTCATGCAACTAACAATATCACGAAATACAATGTAGTTATCGAGTTGTTAACTGACGTTGTTTCACTTGGAATCCATCATCTTATTGTACAACTTGATTCACAGTTATTATTACTACAGTTGAGTAATGCTTATTCCATCCAGAGTCCTACTTTGCTAAGGGTATATTTACGAATTTGCCTCTTGGAACGTTATTTTGATTACATTGAATATCAACATATTCCTAGATGTCTAAATACATTGACAGATGCATTGGCTAATTATGTGTTAGACAGACATTTGAGACATTTATAAAATCCAATCACACTTTGTACATAAAAAAAGTAATTCGGTAGGATCCTTATATTTATAGCGATAAAAGTTTACAAAAAGTGTTTTGTCCAGAGACCAAAATATCAAAAATGTGAAGCTCACGTCTTCATATACAAAAAGAATCAAGGATGTTTCTCTTTATAAAAAGTGATTGTCCATGCTACTCTATGGAGCAGTCAATGGATGGATGCAAATACACCCATTTTGTGGCATTCATAATTCCTAGGGAGCTCATCCACCATGGCATCAGGGACATGCATGGTTAGCCCCTCCAGGTTTTGTTTTATGGCCTCTAGATCTGCGACAACTACCCTTGCTACAACACCTCTCTCTCCTCGCCTCTGGATGGGGGATGAATCCAGAGGACGATAAGGTCCCACATATGCATTGATGAGAGTACTCGATTAGTCATCGGATAAATAACACAAAATCCATTTTATATTATTAAAATAACAAAAACATTATATAAACAAAATTTCCTTCTTACTTATGTCCCCCCACTGGGACCCGTCAGGAAGATCCAAATCTGTATCTCCATGGAAATCTACCTTAGCATACGCATAATATTCCACCATGAGCAGCTGAGTCCTCAGCCATTGGAAGAATACATCGTCATATTTGATGATGGGAACACCTCCATGTCGAGCCATGATATCTACCCACATCTTCATCCTTGGATCTTGTGGAGCGAGTATACCCCACTCCACTTGTAGGAGTAGAACAAGGACCCTATCCAGGAAGAAGGACACCAAAATAGACCCATCTCCAAATTTCTTTAACCCACCATTTCGAAACTTGGAAATTTGTTTCTTCATGCTTTTTAGGAACCCTTCACACCAGTTGAAGACCCTGGGCTCCATGCATTCTAATGCATACTAAAAATGAATCTGCAAAGCCATATGGGGAGATGCACTCCCTTCCATGTGAGTAATAGTGTAAAGGATATTTCACAAGGAAAATCTCAGACATCCCTGATAGCTACCTTTCCACTATGTTTCTTAGTACCTGGCACACAATGATGGCAGACGTAGTAATCCATAGACTCACCTCCACCCCTGCTGCCTATAAGTGAAACCCGTGAAGCATGACGAGATAGTCCTGTCAGGAAATAGATATCATCGATATCTATTGTGAGTGTGTGGACACCCATGTGAAATTCCTACTCGTTCACATCCCACATGTGAACCAAGTACTCTAGTAGTCTCAACTGGGCTCTCATGCCCTGAATCCTGAAGAATTTTAGTAACCCACACTGCCTGAGAGCCATAACTATTCCTGGGTCATTCTCGGTGAAGTAATATTCTTCTTCATGCTATCACTCATGCCACTCTAGCATCTTGAACAAGGAAATCCTTCCAAGGATCCATAAGATGAGATTAGAAACATAAAATTCTTTCCTGGGGTTTTTTTCTAGTTAGGTTTATCTTTTTTAATCTTTGGTTATGGTTGTCATGGAGCTGCGCATTCGTGTAGTGTGACGTCGTCGTACCCTACCTATAGGGTCACCTACGATGATCCTATATTGTCATGGTTCACAATATAGGGCACATGCGAAGACCTCAACACACAGGTAACCCCTAAATATTGACCCAAAAACACAAATTTAACCAATTTTGAAACCATGAAAAGATGAAGGAGAAGGAGATTACCTTTTTGACGGAGACGATTCGTTAAATGATCCACCACATGCTCCACAATTGACAGTTGAAAATCAGGGTGAAAAAGGGCTTTGGAGCACTATTTGGGTAAACTTACAAATGAAATGGTAAAATGGTGTTTTTAACCTATTTTATTGACTTTTATCACTTTTCATTTGCAAATTATATTATTTTTATACTTTATCCATGCCTTAAAGTCTTAACAACTTGACAAGTGTTGACTTTTGTAGATTAAAAAGTCTAGAGATGAGACGTTGGAACAAGGGTCCACCCCTTTTTGGTTTGTTTTTGTATATTTTTTGCATGTACAGATCCTTTTAGGGTTTTTCAGGAAAAACTCCGAGAAGAGTCTTAATTCTTTCTCACGCTCGTTAAAACAAGAGAATGTAATTGAGTATTATTTTGCCATTTTTTCAAACTCATAATGGAAACACAAAAAACAAAATCTATGGAGTATCCTTTAAGCTCTTTTCAAGCTCCCTAAACATGAAAAGATGGCTGAGTGACCTTGTTATTTTCATGCTCGTAAAAGTATTTGAAGAAAACATCTGATGAGCGGTAAGTTATCACTCTTTTGGTCTCGTCAGATTAATTTACTAAAAAGGACCTGATGGAGTTCTCTTTAAGTGTTTTTCAGACTCTCTAAAATTGAAAAACCCCTGAGTTTTCTTTCCTTGGACTCATTAAACAAACATCGAAAGAACCATATGGGATCAAACCACTCTTTCTTAGGGTTCGTTAAACATACTACGAGGGACTCGTACAAAGGATGAGCTTACATATACAAGCATATGTTATCCTCCTCAAGCTTGCGTAAAAATAAATAGGTACTCGCCAGAAATGGTGGGGGGAAATTGGGAAAGAAATGTGTCTTTGTATTTGTATTAGTGGCAGTAATAGTCGCTCTTGAACATGACACCCCCCTTTATCATTTTATTCGAGTTGGGAAATCCAATTGTCTCTCGTTTGACCATCCATAATTTCATATGTTGGGTCCTCCTTGAGTTGATGCTTCCAAGACCATTGTCATGTCGTTCATATGCTCAAGAGAAGTCCAACCTAAACAAGCCTTCTATCGAGTTGACCATCTACAGTTATAAATTTTCTACCATGTCGGCCTTTTCTGAGTCAGTTCTGAATCACTTCATACTCTGATCTACTTCAAATCTATTACATATTTCATGTCATTAACAGGGGATACATCAAGGCCCTCCTGTGATGAGTCTTTTCCTGTCGACTTCAACACATTATCCGGGAACAAGACTTAGAAATCATTTAGTACCTTAGAGCCTACATGCCTCAATGGCAGGTTTCTTCGCTTTCAATAGTGGGTTCACATCATTGACCTTTGATTGGAAGATCCATCAAGTGTTTGACTTCAACTCAATTATTCACATTCATGGGATTGTACTAGGGTACCTTGGGAGTCATTGACATCAATGGTTATTTTCCTTGCACTTGTTAACAATTTTTGTTAATGACCAGTAATCAAGTGGTTTCTACCATGTTCGACTTCAACACCTGTAATCACATGGCTAGATTCATACTTAGAGACGATGGAAATGAAGACCCTGGATCTTATCATTTTGATCCAAATTGTGACAGAGTATTCATGAATTAGTACTGACACATAGATCCATTGTGTATGTCTCATGGCTATGTCTGAATTTGAATTCTTTTAGAGCATAGATCCACATTGTATTCCTGGTGGCCATGCCAAATTATGGTGACATGGATCCACAATGTATGTTTAGTGGCCATGAATCACTTGACACTTATGATTAGAGTCACTTGTATTCTGAGCATGGGAATGTCTACCTCAGAAATTGTATGATATTATGCAGATGCTTGTTTGTTTGCAGGTTCTTGATCTATGCACTCCTTGTTTTCAACACACACATTCTACAAAGAATTTTAGTTGTCATGAGTTCCAGCTTCATACTTTGGGGGGAATTCTATTACACATTATTTTTATCACCTTAGTGATCACCTGACAACATGTGTTCATGTTCCCTGAAAATATTAAAAGAGACTTTCTCCATGGGAAAGTGATTTGCTTCCCTCTTTCAAAAATCATGTCAAGGAAGGTCATCACCCCCTGCTATATGCATGGGGTGTGATGATTCTTGATAGTCACACTCTTCCCTGAACCTGGAGTGCGACGTTGTCGCATGCTGCTTGTGCATAGGGTGTGACGATGGTTAAAGAATGAGAAAAGTCAAATTTCACGAATGTTCTAGAAGGGAATCTTCTAGAAGATGAGGTGGCCTCCGATCGATTTAGATCTTAGTCGCTTCTATGATTTGGTGGGATCATCCTAATCTCCTCTTCCATCTCTCTTTCACACTATATAAACAGGGATCTCTCATGGAAAATGCTAAGGTTGAATAGTCTAAGATTTGTATGGAGAGTTCTACTTCATATTATGCTTGAGGGCTTTGCTTTAGTTCTTCAAGTTAGATTGTGGATCTTCAATTTAGATTGTGGATCTTCTTCATTCAAGGCATTGGAGAAAAGGCGTGTGTGTTGAAGAAATGAACCATCAAAAGGGGACCTTGCAACATCAATGAATGGGTTGTATTCTCCACTTTCTATTCACTTAATACAATAATACATTTCTTCCCTATAAAAGCATCTTGTATTTTATTGTATAATTCCTTGATCATATACATAGACTTCGTTAGAATACATATATCCATGTTTTCCTCCCTTGTTGGTTTGTGATTCTTAGATATGATTACTATTCTTCAAACTCAAGGAAGGAGCTACAAGGATGACACTAGCGGGGATCAAGTGTTATTTAAAAGGTATGTCACTTGTACCTCACTAAACTAGTTCATATGATGATGAAGTTTAAAGCGAAGTGTGTATTTTGTTTCTTTTTTTTTCTAGTTTCCTGTGGAAGTTAGGGATATATTTTTGTGTCCGCACTTACCGATTAATCCGATAACAGTCCTTCATATGTTTAAGAGAAGTTCAACCTAAACAAGCCTTCTATCAAGTCGACCATCTGCAATCCTCAAATTCTTACCATGTCAGCCTTCCCCGAGTCAGTTTTGAATCACTTTATACTCTGACCCACTTCAAATATGTTACATATTTTTTGTCATCTATGGGGGATACTTTAAGGCCCTCATGTGATGAGTCTTTTCCTGTTGACTTCAACTCATTATCTGGGAATTAGACTTAGAAATCATTTAGTACCTTGGAACCTACATCCCTCAATGGAAGGTTTCCTCGTTTTCAACAGTGGGTTAACATCATTGACCCCTGATTGTAAGCTTCCATCAAGTGTTCAACTTCATCTCATTAATTCACATTCGTTGGATTATACTAGATTACTTTGGGGGTCATTGACATCAATGGTGATTTCCCTTGCACTTGTTAACGATATCCATTAATGACCGATAACCAAGTGGTTTCTACCATGTTCCACTTCGACATTTGTAATCACATGGATATATTCATACTTGGAGACGATGGAAATGAAGACCCCAGATATCTCCATATCGTTCTAGGTTGCGATGGAGTATTCATAACTCTGTACTGACACATAGATCCATTGTGCATTTCTTGTGTCTATGTCTCAATTAGAGTCTTTAGAGCATAGATCCAGAGTGTATTTCTCATGGCAATGTTGAATCATGATGACATGGATCCACAGTGTATGTTTGGTGGCCATGAATCACTTGAAATGTATGATTAGAGTCACTTGTATTTTGAGTATGGGAATGCCTACCTCAGTAAATGGTATATTAGTATGCAGATGCTTGATTGTTTACAAGTTTTTGACCGATGTGCTTCTTGTTCTTGACACACACATTCTAAAACGTATTTAAGATTTCACATGTTCCAACTTCATACTTTGGGGGGAATTATGTTACACATTATTTTGGTCACCCCTTTGATAAAATGACGATATGTGTATGGCTTACTCCTCTGTTCCCGGAAGCTACGGAAGAAATAATACTTTCTCCCTGAGAAATAGAATCATCTCTCATTTCTTAAAAACCTTATCAAAGAAGATTGTTGCACCTTTCCAAATGATAAGAGTGCGATGATCCTTGGTCGTTGCATGCTGCACCACAGTGGACTACGATGTCATTGCAGGCTTCTTGGGTTTAGGGTGCAATGATGCTCAAGCAAAGGAAAAAGGTGAAATTATTGAAGGTTCTAGAATGAAATCTCCGAAAGGATGAGGTGGCCTCCAATCGATTTGGAACTCACTCACTTCTCTAATTTAGTGGGATTATCCTAATCTCTTCATCCATCTCTCTTCACTCTATATAAAGAGGGATATCTCATGGGAAAGGCTAGGCTAGCTTATGCACGAAGAATTCTATTGAAGATTGTACTTATGATAGCTTTTCTTTAGCTTTCCAAGTCAGGTTGTGAATACTCTTCATAAAAAACATTGGAGAAAAGATGTGTGTGTTGAAGCAAAGGGCCATTGGAAGGGACCTTGAAACATAAAGGAATAGGTTGTATTCTCCACTTTCATTAATATAATGCAGTGATACATTTCTTCCCTATAAAAGTGTCTCCATTTTTATTGTATAACTCCTTGATCTTATTCATAGGTTTCATTAGAATATATATCTTGTTGTTCTCTCTCTTTGTTGGTTTTTTCGTCTTAACAGGTTCAACATCCCACAAATCCAAATATGGAGAAAGGATGATACTAGCGAGGATCAAACAATGTTTAAAAGGTATGTCATTTGTCCCTCTTCGAACTAGTTTACATTACAATGAAATCTAAGGAGAAGCTTGTATTCTACTATGTTTTGTTCTAATTTCTTGTTCAATTTAGGGATATTAGTTTGTGTTAGCACTTACCGATTTTTCCGATAACACCCCCAGTCAAGTCAACGACCAATGAGGAGATGTCATCTGTTGGGTTCAATGTTACCTACCAATGATGAAAGTAGGCCCAAGGTGCAAGGTAGGACAACAACTTCATGTGATTCTGAGATACACTGAGGGTATGGCCGACATGTAAATTCAAGAGTTATGAGGAGTGGTTGACACAAGATTTATACTTCCTTTTAATAAGAGCATGAGACATATGGATAAATCAGTAAACACAAACTTAACACTAATCATTGACAAAAGTTTGCGATGTAGAAGGAATCAACAAACTCTCCATAGGGACTAGAAGAATAATCAGTCGGAGGAGTAGGATATAAGTAACGAGATTAAATTCCTAAGGTCATGCTAAACCCAAACCTTGGATAAATTTGACTCAAGAGTTTGTTCTCTGTTCAAAGGTGACACAACTATTGTCGATAGGAATCAATATTCTTTTCCCGCTCGCCTTTTTTGTTTTTTTCACAGGCAAAGAAATGCTATGACACATGAGAGGAAATGAGTGTCATGAGAAAGCAACTAGTTCCAAGCAGAGAAACTTACCTATGCTCAATGCAAGGGAACGCATGTGGTGCATGGACACTCGTGGGGATGTTTCCCCTATGGGTAAAGGGATGTCAAGCTGCAATATATATATAGAAGGAAATTCTTGGATAATGATGAGAATTGTTGGGGAAAGAGACTTATAACAAGAAAGTAGGAGCCGATAGTAGGATAAAAAATGAAAGCAGGATAATGGGATGCACTTACAAATTAACTAAAAAGTGTAATTTTTCGTAGATGTTAGTCCCCTAGGCCCGAAAAGTATAAAATAATACCCATGAGAACTCTTCTAGCCAATGGTGACTAGAGTATTCATTTTTCTTAAGTAGTCTACTTGGTCCAGAAAAGGGTTAAACTTATACCAAATAGACGTCCTTTCAAATCCATTTAATGAGTGTGAAAGAGACAATTTCACTCAGGAATATTTTTTGGTTTTTGGAGTCTGAAAAGAGCTTAACTAAGACTCTAGGATGTTTTTCTAAGCAACACATAATGTGGGAGGCCAGGGCTCCCGTGCAGGTCTTCTGTCAAAATCCAACAACTCATTGGTAGATGACACAAGTTTGGGAGAACCCAAATATTTCCAAGCTGAGGAGGATAGAGTACTTGCAGAGGATCCTTCATCTACAATACATCGATGAACACCCATTATCTGGAAGGGTGTAGAAGAAGGAAGGCGAGGCTCTACAAGATCATTCCAATCCAAGGAAACCATCCTAGGACTTGGAGGGAGCATACTCAGAGAGAGTGTAATGCTCCCTTGTTCGAAAGGTACAAAACTAGAAATGCTAAGGACATGGTCGAAAGATGCATCACCCCCCAAAAGAAGAGTGGGATTGAAAGAAGATTGCATCGATAATGTCACTTCCTTAGACTTGTCACCCTCCAAGAGAACAATGGGATCGACCAAAAATTTCATTGATAGGACCACTTCTTCAATCATTGGTTGAATAGGATGTGAGACAACATGGTCAAGAGATGCATCACTCCCCAAAACATTAGTGGTGTCGATCAAAGATTGCATCGGCACAACCGCTGGTTGAACAGGACACGAGACAACATGGTCAAGAGACACATCACTCCCCAAAAAAGGTCTGGTGTCGATTGAATATTGCTTCGGCAAGACTGTTGTATAAACCAAAGAAGGATTAGAATGTTGGGAAACCAAAGATGACTCAGAACCCAAAGGGCCACTAAACAAGGAACACACTTCTCGTACCACTGCAATAACAAGGAAAAAATGAGTTAGGTGATCTCCTTTGCAAAGTCTATAAAGGAACTTGGGCTTATGTGTTATACCTCTAGGCTTCTCAATCATATTAATGCCCCTAGCATGAATTGCAGTGGTCGGTGACATGGTCCTAGCATGACTTGTAGAAGCTAGTAGTTGATATCCAACATGACTTGTATAGGTTGGTGATGTTTGTCTAGTGTGACTAGTAGTGACTAGAGTTGTGCCCCTAGCAAGAGTTGCAATGAATGGTTGCTTTCCCCTAGCATGACTTGCATAGGTTCATGACAGGTCTCCAACACGACTAACAAAGGTTAGTTTCACATCTCCAACATGACTTGCAAAGGTTGGTGACTTAATTCCAATATGAATCACAATGAATGGACTTGTGTCGGGTGGCAGGACACTTTGGCGTTGAAAAGACAGTGGCAGTGTTGCAGAAACATTTCTACTGGCTAAAATTTCGACAGTATGTCGGCAAGTATATCGGGTCCTGCACCGCTTGTGCTATTTCCAAACCGACCACTAAGAAACAAGGCCTGTACACCCCTCTGCCTACTCCTAACAAGTTGTGGGAATCCATCTCAATGGACTACATGTTGGGCCTCCCATCCACCAAGAGGGGAAATGACTATGTTTTGTGGTTGTTGATCATTTTTCCAAGATGTAAATTCTAGCTACTTGCAAGAAGAACATCATAGCAAGAGCCAATGCCAAGATCTTCTTTAAATGAGTATGGGTACATTTTGGGATCCCACAAACCATTATCTCAAACCGTGATAGTCGGTTCCTCAACACATTTTGGTCAATCCTCGAGTCATTGTGACGCAGCCGCGCTCGCAAGCACGTCCGCTCACAGGATCTTCCTTTCCCTTATGGCCTAAAGAACTCTCAAGCAGCTCTTCTATCTCCCTATCGGGAAATCTGCACCCACAACAGTCTTCGCAAGATCTCCTCTTCACACTCGGGAGATCAGAACTCGTGACTTCGCGAATCCAATGGTCGAGCGTAGGTTCCACGAATCCCCAAAACCCGATATAAGTCAATGATGACCTTTTCCTTTACCCTATCGAGAATTTCTCTGTCGCGAATTCGGCACTCGCAATCTCAAGCAACTTGCTTTACCGACTCCCGAACCCCAATACGCGGAGACTCCGACGCACGCGCGAGTTTGAACCCTCAACGTTCTGTCACTTCTATCGGGATTTCGGACTTCGTGGGATCGCGAATCCTAATGTCAATGTTTCGGGACTTGTCGCTACGAAACCCCGAAATGGTGTGCCACCTGTTCCCTGTCACCGATTCCTGTGGCCCCACACTAATTACTTAGCCGTCGGGATATCGCATATCGTGATTTCTTGATTCCTGTTGCTATATTCACGGGACTTCAACTCACGAAACCTTGATGCATAATCCAACTTGCAAATCCGATGGTCCTTATGACTCAGATCAACGGTCCTGTCCCTCTTGAGCTTGAAACTCTCAGAAATACCTGCAGTATCTTCCCTTCTCCTCCGTGAGATCTAACGGTTCATGGGAGTTCGCAAATTCTCCTCAGAGAACTTTGACCATCCATTCTTCCTCGATGATCCTTGCGAATGATCCAGTGCTCTTTTGCAAAACTAGTTCTCTCGCTGCAACTTTGCGACGCCTTCTAACCACTTCTTAGCACAAGCTTCCAACACTTCTCTGTGTTGATTTCTCAAGGGTCCTATACCTCTTGAGCTTTCCCAAATCTGAATCCTTCAGAGAATCATGCACGCACTCCTTGCGGCAGACATTCAACACTTTCACGTGTTTGAATACTTCTGACTCTGCGCACACCTGCAGTAGCAGTCCTCCAACTCTTACTCAGGTTCGCAACCCTGAACTTCACTCAGCCTGTGCACTCCTTGCACGGCTCCTATGTCCAACTTCACTTGTGGGTGAATGAGAACAAAAGCTAAACTACCTGAACCTTCTGTCAACGCACTCCTTGCGGACAACTTCGACTGCACTTCTTGCAGAAATCTTGCTCAGATAGAGAAACAATTGAAACTCATTCCTTCACCCCTTCAGATTTCAATCTCAAAGCATGAAATCATATACACAACACATAAAGCAAATGTATAACAGGAAACAAAACATTCATGAGCATAACATCAATACACAGAGAACAACACAAACCATGAATTTGAACCAATTCTTCTATTAATCCAAATATTAGTACATGGGTGTCTTTACACAACTCTCTGTCTGCTCTTTCTCTTTCCTTCCTCTGAATTATCAGAATCTTCAGGATAATGTTACAATGCACAGTGAGGGTGTCTATATCCCGTATCCCTCTTGCGCTCTAGAAATTGTCTAATCTAGAATTAAATTCTATCTACCTGCATTAACTATCTTAAAGGCTTCCTACCTACTAAGGATGAGAGCTAAAGGCTCAAGGTACGATTACAATATACAAGTGCGCCTTATCTTAATGACTTCATTTAAGATCGCGCAACAACTCCCAAGGTGATTTTCAAAATTTGTGTTGGCGCTTGTCCAACTGTCCACTTGCATTCGCGCTAGCTCGCTTGATGTGTGAGATGCTCCTGCATCATACTCCCTCGCTTGAAAATTTTCATGGTCTCCTATCCATGAGCTCCTACACGGTCTGTCCATGCTTCTGTATATTTGCTTCGCTCTCCCAGCTGGCATCTTCCACTGGATGGTTCTTCCATCTGACCAGATACTCAAAGTATTGCTTTCGCCTGGTCCTCTTGCTTACTCGCTTATCCAGTATGCACTCCATCTGCGATTTCTCTACAAATGGCATCTTCTTTTTCCACTGGATTACTGGCTATTCATCTCCAGTCTATGCTTCCCCAGCTCTGTATGGGTACAAATCCGAGACATGGAATATCGGATAAATTCCGATCCCATCGGGTAATTCAATCTTGTAAGCATTTTCTCCAATTTTCTTCAAGACCCTACATGGTATGATTTTATTCATCTTCAATTTATTATACATTCCTCTCGGGAACCTTTCCTTCCTCAAATGTGCCAGAACCAGATCACCAACCTCAAATTGAAGTTGTCTTCTGTGTTGATCTGCTCTCCGCTTATACTCCTGACTTGAATTCTGCAACCGCTCCTTCACTCGGCTGTGAAGTTCCTTCATCACTTCTGCGAACTCTTCTGCACTAGCGCTCCTAGTCACAGTCTGTTCTGAATCCCTCAGTTCATAAATTCCTCTCGGTTGCACACCATAAACAACCTGGAATGGACTCTACCTTGTGCTCCTGTTAACTGAGTCATTATATGCAAACTTTGCTTGTGGTAATATGTTGTCCCACTGGCTATGGTGTTTTGTCACCAAGCTTCTAAGCAAGTCTCCCAGACTTCTGTTGACCACTTCTGTTTGTCCATCCGTCTGAGGATGATAAGTTGAACTAAACGCCAAGTTAGTTCCCAGCTTCTTCCATAAGGTCCTCCAAAAATGCCCTATGAACTTCGTATCTCTGTCTGAAACTATGCTCCTTGGCAAGTCGTGAAGTCGAATGACCTCTTTGAAAAACAGGTTCGTGATGTGAGTTGCGTCACTGGTTTTCTGACAAGGAATGAAGTGTGCCATTTTAGAAAATCTATCCACCACCACAAAGATTGAATCACAACCTCTTTGTGTTCTTTTCAACCCCAACACAAAATCCATGCTAATTTCATCCCACGGCCTTTCTGGTATGGGCAATGGTTGATAGAACCCCGCATTCTGCTTTCTTCCTTTCGAATGCTGGAAAATTCTGCATCTGTTCACGAATCTCTTGACCTATGATCGCATCCCTGGACAAAAGTATGATTCGCTCAGCTTTGCGAATGTTTTGTCATGACCGAAGTGTTTGGCCAATCCTCCACTGTGTTTCTCCTTCAGCAGATTCTCCCTCATGGAGCAATTCGGAATACACAGTTGATTGCCCTTAAACATCAATCCTTCCTAGATCATGTACTCGACCCATTTGTTGCTATCTCTGAGAACTGGATTCTCAGCTGCTTCATACGCTTCCTTAAAGTCTAGGTCATCTGCGTACATGTCCCTGAGATCATCAAAACCCAATGTTTTGACTTTGAACTCCTGCAACAACAAACACTTCCTGCTCAAATCATCAGCCACTTTGTTAGTAGTACCAGAAATATGTTTAATCACAAAATTGAAATTCTGCATATACTCAACCCATTTAACATGTTTCTGATTCAACTTCTCCTGTTGAGTCACAAACTGCAGTGCATGATTGTCACTGTACAAAACAAACTCCTTCGGGATCAAGTAATGCCTCCATTTCTTTAATGCCTGTATGATAGCATAGAACTCCTTATTATAAGTGGAGTACTTCAATTTCACTTCATTCAGCTTCTCACTGAAATACGCTATCAGCCTGTCTTCTTGACTCAAGACTGCCCCAATTACAAATCCGCTTGCATCGCATTTCACTTGAAATGTTTTTCGGAAATCCGGCAACACCAAAACTGGTTGTTCCGTAATCTTCCTCTTCAGCAGATTAAAACTTTTTTCAGTTTCTTCAGTCCAGTGAAAAGATTTATGTCTTTTCTTCACTGTATCCATCATCGCTGCACTGATTCCACTGAAATTCCTAATGAATTTCCGGTAGAAACTAGCCAATCCGTGAAAACTTCTCACCTCGAATACATTCCTCGGTGATGGCCAATTCTTGATTACCTCCACCTTGTCTGGATCCATCCTCAACTCATTCGCTGAAATAACAAACCCCAAATAAATGAGCTCTATCTTCATAAATGAGGATTTCTTCATATTAATCAACAGCTTCTCCTGCTATAATTTCTGCATCACTGTGGCCAAATGCTTCAGATGCTCCGCTGTTGTTTTACTGAAAACCAGTATGTTATCTAAATACACAATGAAAAACTTTCCGATGAACTCCCTCAAGACTTCGTTCATCAATCGCATAAAGGTACTTGGCGCATTTGTTAAGCCAAATGACATAACAAGCCATTCATACATCCCTTCATTCGTCTTGAATGTTGTTTTCCATTCATCACCTTCCCTCATACGAATTTGGTGATATCCACTCTTCAAATCAATCTTTGAAAAGAATTTTGCTCCACTTAAGAAATCCATCAAATCATCCATCCTCGGCAATGGAAATCTGTACCTGATGGTTATCTTATTAATCACCCTTGAGACAGTACACATCCTCCAGCCTCCGTCTTTCTTTGGACTGAGTATTGCTGGAACAACACATGGACTCAA
>JASDQU010819100.1:0-22347 GCA_032191745.1 Picea mariana | reverse complement strand
AGGGGGGGGGGGTTCGAAAACTCATTAGAACCGTAGATCTGGGTGCCAACAGCTTAGTCATAGATGTAGGCCCGATCTTTAATCTCTGAGGCGCGTTTCAATATATGAAACCAAACTTAGTCTTAATGACCTATTTATGGGTTTTGTGCATTGCCCCCCTTTCTTTTGTCACCATGGGGTTAGAAAAACATTTCACCATCAAAATCCTGCATTTTTCATCGATCATCTTACACATTTTCTTGAGGAGAAACTAACTAACCTATGTGCTAACCTACTCGTTTGCACCTTTAGCCTAGCTTTAACTATTGGGCTAAGAAAATACTCTACCCTAGGGTTATTTGACCAAGATTAGATTGTTTGGTCAAATTTATTAACTAATCCTAAATTACTTGGCTAAGATTAGATAGTATAGCCAAGCTTATTCACTAATCCTAAATACTTAAATTTAAAAGACTTAGCCATGTTTAAACTGTATGGATCAAGTCATTATCAATTCACGGGGCTTTATCCTTTTTCTTTTATGCCCTCTTTTTGTTTTTCTCATTTCTTTTCTTTTTCTTTTGTAGAATGCAACAATATCTACACGTCAAAACACTAAAGGAACAAAATTACAATCAACAGTTGATCCTATAAATTATAGGGTTATAACACCAACTATAAATGTTTGGCGATATTTTTGTAAAAATATTCAAATTTCTAAGGATTTTATACAGTTTTTATAAAATTTTGGCGGTTTTTAAGGTAAAATAATTGTATCCTATAGAATTTGGGCAAATCATTTTTAAAATAGCGAATCTCATTTTTGGAAAAACCATGGAAAATTAGCCCATGAGCGAAATTTAGCCCCTAAAATCATCACTGGTACCAACCATTTCCTGATGTATTTCTGATTCATTCCTTCAAAGTTTTCTGCCTTTCCATACTTTCACCTAGCCTATTTGTTGATCCGAAGTTACTAGGGCCACTTTTGCTGAAGGATATAGTTGGGAATGTGTATAGTAGATGAATCTGATTTTCCTTATGGTCATATCCATATGAATTTAAAGTTTGTCTTTCAAGTTTTAAATTCAAATTCTATATTACTAGGCTCACCTCACTTGCAGTCTGAGGGTGACTCCTAGAGAGATAAAACACCGTATCTATTAAATTCAACCATTGGTTCATGAAACACAACTTAATTAAAGAAAAATAACAAGAAAAGAGAGAGAAATAAAAAGGAGTTTGAAGACGGTCTTCCCTAAACCCACACACTCATCTTGATCAAAATGTTTGCTAGAAAAAACAAAAAATCAAAAGACACATATGTTCTTTTTTTTAGGTGAAATAATGTTTTAAGGCCTAGTCATTCACCGGGAGGGTGTCATATTCTCCCCTCGGATTCTGCAACTGGTATGTGCCTGCCCCGATCTCCACGACCACTTGAAAAGGTTCTAGCCACATATTTTTGTACTTTGAGTGTTTTCCTTTGGATTCGTTTTCTTTATCCCACTTCAAGACTAGGTCTCCTTCCTCAATTTTTTTTTTCTTTGGAATTATGTTTGTCGGACCATGTTTTAACTACCTATTGATGAGCGGTGAAATTAAGTTTATCCTTTTCTCTTTCTTCATCCAACATGAGAAGGGTATCAATCCTTTGTTGTAGAGAGGATGAGGGATGATCTCTTGATGCCTGGGAAAGATGTAAATATGGAAGATACAATCATCTGGGGAGAATGGATTCTTTTCCATATACTAGAAAGTACAAAGAGTTTCCTATGGATTCTTTAGGCGTTACTTTATCAACCCATAGGGAATCATGAAGTAAATTATGCCAATTCCTCTTATTTTCAACAACTGTTTTTTTTTTTTTTAATTCTCACTGTGTTTTTATTCATTGACTCTGCTACTCCATTCCCTCGCGGATAGTAGTTAGTAGAGTATCTTATTATGATCCCCTTATTAAGGGAGAATTATGTCAAGCACATGGAATAAAAGTAGGCAAAATTTTCAAAAACAAGGACATAGGGCATCCCAAATCTTCTTATTAGTTGTTATTATAAAAATTGGATCACTACCCTTTCATTAACGTGTGTGAGAGGGATAGCCTTCGTCCATCTTGTGACATAATATGTAGCATTCAAGATATATTTATTTTATTTCGAAGAATTAGGACTAATTTCTCCTATGACGTCTATTCCCCATTTCTTGAATGGCCTGGATATGGTCACTGAATGAAGTGGAATGACTGTCCTCTTTTCCCCACCGACACTTAATTGGAAATATTTATATTTCTTGGCATACACATGAGCGTCCCTGAAGAGAGTAGGCCAATAATACCCAACCCTTAATATTTTATGAGCCATGGTTTCTCCCGTAAAATGTCCACATGTTGGGTCATCATGGAGTTCTCTTAGTACCTTTTCTGCATCATCATGTTCAAGACATCTAAGGAGTACTCCATCATATTTTATGCAGAAAAGCACATAATTTATGAGGCGATATTGAGTAGACTTCAACCTGAGAGTTCTCCTTTCTCTAGAGTTTAGGTTTTCTAGACAGGTTCCATGGTGTAGGAGATAAGACATGTTTTCGTACCATGATGCTTTCCCAGGAGGAATGAATAAGGCTTCGCTACACCATAATGAAAACTTTTTTTTCCAACTAGAGTATTCTGCGCTGATAAGATCTTGGGCCTCAACAACTAGTTTACATAATCTTTGACCCTTGACTATTTTGGCAGGTTTTATGTCTAGATCAAATTCCTGAACAACTGCCATCCAATTTCCCCTCATTTCTCCCATTTCTTGTTTGGTGAACAAAGATATGGCTGTAGGGTGATGGAATATGAATTTAGTGTGATTCTTCAGGATATAGGATCTAAAGTGTTTGGCTTCTTTGTAAACCGCGTAATCCTATTTGTCTATATCCAGATAGTTGAGTTCGGCTCCTTGAATGTTAGTGCTCATAAATGATACCGGTGCCTCATTGTTTTCTTCATTTTTCTGGGTAAGTATTGTGGCCAAGGATTGGTCATAAGCAAAGGTATAAAGGAAAAAAGATTTGTTGAAATCAGGGCTTCGTAGTACTGGTGCTTGGGATATTGCAGTTTTTATGTTGTTAAAATCTCCTTTCCTTTCTTCATCCCATTTAAACTATGCATCTTTGCAAATCATTTTCTGTAAAGGTTTAACATTTTCAGTGAAGTCAGGAATAAAGTTTCTCACAAAGTTGATTTTCCCAAAGAAGGATTGCATGGCCTTTTTATTTTGAGGCAAGGGGAGTTGAGCTATCACTTTTATCCACTAAGGGTCTATACAAAATCCTCCTTGAGATATATTATGACCTAATAATTTCCCTTCTTCTATGCCAAATATGGATTTCTTAGGTTTCAAGGATATTCCATATTTTCTACATCTTCTAAAAATACGAGTTAAATGTTGAATGTGGTCTTCCTTATTCTTTGAATATGTCATTACGTCATCTAAATAGACTACCACACATTTGTTAATTAATCCCCGAAAATCTATGTCCATGGCCCTCTGGAAGGTTTCCCCTGCATTAATCAACCCAAAGGGCATGAATTTGTACGCGAATGTTCCCCACTTGGTTCAGAAGGTAGTATGAAACCAGAACCTGGTTATAACCCGAGAAACCATCTAGACGGGAAAAAATTTCTGAGACGGATACGGTCTATAAGAGTTGTTCCATGGGTGGGACTAGGTAGTTATCTTTTTCTGATGTCCTGTTAAGGTTTTTGAAATCCACACACTGGTAGATGTCCCCAGACTTTTTCCTGATAGGCACCAAATTGGCTACCTAGGCAGAGTGTCTAATGTGAAAGATAATCTTGGCATCTAACAATTTCTTCAACTCTTGATACATCAGAGGTTCCATAGATGGGTGATACTTCTTGAGTTTCTATTGGAAAGGTTTTATTCCAAGTTTTAACAGGATCCTGTGCTGGATAATGTGAGTATCGTATGCTTTTATTTCTCGGTAAGACCAAGAAAAGACATCTTGATATTCTTTAAATAGTTTGAGATAAGCTTTCTTGTTTTCTTTGGACATTGTTTTACCTATATTTACATTCTTTGGATTCTTGGAAGTTCCTAAGTTTATAGTTTCATATAAAGGGAATGAGCTCCCTATTTTCAGATTCTTTGGCCCTTTGAATCTTTCTCTTAAGTAAAAAAGGTTCTCCAAATTGGCCACTCCTTTAGGTACCTTGTGAAACTTGGGTTTTTCCTCAGCATGGTCTTTCCCCCTACTAGGTCGGTGGAGATTTGTTTCGGTGAGTAGCTCTTGGAATACCTCATCATCAATGGTCAAATCTTTAAAATTCTCCTGATTAGTTAGGAAGCCTACAATATGTTCATCTCCTTCAAAAACTTTCCAATTGTAAATAATGTTAGGTACCAACAGTTTGTAGAGCAACTCCACATCAAACCTGTAGGCTTCATAATATTCTAAAGGAGATAACCTTGAGGATACAGTGGCTAGGGAATGAACAAGTGTGTTTTTTGTCCTTGAGACAACGATAATGTTGAAAGCCTCAAAATTGTCTATTAGTATGTGCACTTCTTGCTGGTAATTCCTTAAGTGAGGTGAATTGCAATGGATAGAATTCTTCACTTTCCTAACAATAATTTCGGAGTTTCAAAAAACTTTTAATTCCTTGATGTTTAAGGCTATGGCTTTCTTTTGTCCTTGAACTAGAGCTTCGTATTTAGCAGTGTTATTAGTGCATTCAAATTTTGATCTGCAAGATAAGAAGTTTTGTTTCCCCTTTGGTTCAATGAGGATACATCCTTCTCCCGACCCTTCTTGTGATTTAGAACCATCAAAGTACAACGTCCAAATTTGTGCAGGGGAATTTATAACTTCTTCATGTCTAGCTATTTTTTCAATTTCAACCTCCTTGTCTGCTACCTCTGTCAGAGCATCTTGATAGAGGATGCTTTCTTCTAAGACCACTAGTAAGTCTATTTAAAAAATCATTTTGGATTTTTTTGTTGAAGGTATGTCAGACATGTGGGGGCGAAATTACCAAAATCATAATCACAAGAGTAGTTTCCTAACATAGGGAGCTCTGTTGACTAGGGTTCATTTTTTGTCTCTAAATCAGTGACAATATGTTTGAGGTATCTTTCTCTGTCAATATTGATCATGTTTGGATGTGATTTCAATGGAAACCAAAGGTGAGCCCAGTTGGTACTAAAATATCCGTTTAATTTCTTGGACCAGTCTCGACCAAGTAGCATTCCATAGACCTCTGGGATGTCTACCAGTGTTATCTCAATTACTTGAACAAATTTAGGGTGTGTAGCAATTCTGATCATTACATATTTCAGTTCCTTGATGAACTTTACCTGATTTCTATCTATTTGTATAACATGTTTATCACTTTTAATTGAGGTTGCGTTCAATTTCTTGCAGATTGTCAATGGCATGACATTTGAAGATGCCCCTGAATCAACTAGGAATTTATGTATATTTCTGTTAAAAACTTCAAACTTCAAGAGGAAAGGAGGAACACAAGGCCTTCCTCTTTTGTCTAAATAACAAGCATTCACACTTGGCTTATTTCTTAAATCTGTGGGAGATGGGACCCCACTTTGATCAATGCTTGTTATCGTGGTACCTATTTATTTTAAGGAATGTAACATAAAATCCTTTTGTTGAGGGATCCTACACATGTCCATGAAAGATACATTAGCCTTCATCTTCTTCAATTATTCTATCACATTGTAGTCTAGTTTAGGAGCTTCCCTTGTGTATATGTTTGTAGGATTGTTTTGAGAAGAAAATAGGGGTTTGGGGCAATCGAACACTTAATTTTCTTGAGATGATTGAGTAGTGGTGGGATTACTTTGGATAGGTTGACTTCTACCTTGCGTCTGTACAACTAGAACTTCAGTAGGAGGTCCCTTCAATTCAACAGCCTCATTGAAAGGTGTTAGGTGGTTGGAATCCCATAACAACATGGTTGTCTCTGTCGATGATTCTTGACTTTCTTGATTGATGGAATTTATTTCCGAACTACTGGGTTGTTCAGTTAGAGAGAGTTCATCTAGGAATCGATTAGCCATTAGATTCATAGCACAAAATCATTGAGGGAAATCCCTTTATAAATGGTTTTCTTGGTGATATGTGTAGAAAGAGTGAGATGCTACGTTCCCTAAGCCGACGTTTAGGTTAGTTGGGGGAGGTTCTATAGCTTTTAAGGGTGGATTTATTTAAAAAAAAGTTTTATAAGGTATTTGATTTGGGTTTCCTTCCCCAACATTCATTTTCATGTCTATGATCTCATTGGAAATTCTTTTGATCATTCGCTATAGGTTTTCCAAATCCCCTCCTTTATCCAGACCTTGTTCTATTTGTTTTGCTGGGGGTCTTGTTAACAAAATTCCTCTCTTAGGTAGAGGTTGGGTTTCCTTTTTTATTAATGAGATCTGAACTTCTTTGCACCCTTTCATTTGAAATTCAATCTTTTTACCTTCTTTGAAATTTTTGGCTAGAGTATGTTTGGCCGCCCTTTTCACGAACATGGAAATAGAAGCTAGGAGAGCATTAGCGTATACTTCAATTTGCAGCTCCTAGGTAGGTTTAGCCTTGGGCTGAAATTTGTTCAAAATGGTGGTGAACCTTTGGTTGAAATATTTAATCTTTTCTTTTGGATTCATAGTGGTAGAGGAAATTTCAGCCATTAAAGTTCATGTGGTAGTTTCTTTAGCAAATTTTTTCAAGAAATCCTTTTGAAACTTTGTCCAACTAGTTATGGAACCAAATGGAAGGTTGAAATACCAAGTCGAGGCTGAATTTTCAAAGGTGTAAGGAAAAAAATTGCACACTACATCTTCATGTTGCACATTCATCAACCTTATAGCTAATATGAACTTCTTAATATGGTCCTGAGAAAATCTAAATGTTTCGGGTTCAAATTTAGGAAGTAATTTTTATGGATTTCTGGGTAGGTTATGCATCTGTCCTAGAATTTCCAGAGCATCTCTTGCCAATCATGGTTGGTTATCTTGCAGGAGCATATTTACCCCCCCTTTATCCATTTTTATCATTATTATCCTCCATGTCTTCTGATTCAGAACCTAAGCGATCTGAGTTAGACCCTTCCTCTTCAGATTCAAAATCGTCAGGTTCAAAGTAATTACCAGCTGGTGTTTCGGGTATCATATTAAGGGGTTGTTTGATCTATGTGAGGGAAAAATATATCAGGCCTTCTAATGTGTGAACAAATACCTAGTCAAGGGTGTCAACTACTGGTCATATTATTTGTTTTCTTCGGGGAAGTGAAGGAGCTAAAGGTAATGCTCCTATTTGTTGGGAATAATCTCTGGTGATTCTCTTGAACTTATTTAACTCTTCGTGGGGAAGAGTGTAAGGTATTTCAGGTTACATGTGTTATTCCTCTTCGTGTTGAGGTGAGTTACTCGTATCAGGATTACTCTCTGTATGGGGGTTATCTTGAGAGTTACTAGCCATGCATGTGGGTTGTTTTGAATCTATAGGTTATGAAGAATATATTATCATAAATATTATTAGCCATTCATTCGTTCAGGTCCTCCTTCTAGCACCAATTCTAGTGAGGGGTATGAGGTCCCTTTAACTCAATATTAGGAACCAAACCCACTTAAGAGGCCCAATTAGACTCGTAAGCATTTGATGAGTGGTAAGGTTTTACAGATTCATGATCTGGCTTGAATTATCGATGGGATTTAATTGCGATTGACAGATATGTATTTTCTGTTAAGCCTTTCCTCAGGCTATGTAGTTCTATTTTTGGTTCTTTTCAAATGTTTATAACGAAAGAAATATAGATCTTTAAACTAGATGACATAGGGAAGCTAACTATGTGTTGGGGGAAGGCTGGGTTGCAGGATAACCTTTATACCTTAGCATGCAGACGAAGAAGATCTAAACTACTTCAAAATAGAATTAATACCATTTTGATTAGTAGAAATTCAACATTGTATGAGATAACAGTTACATAAAGAAGATATACACGTGAAAAGAAGTTAGTGCAAGAAAAGTAATTTTTGATGCTCTATTATCAATCACAGATCAACACAATCGATATCTTTTCATCAACTAAAATAAAATTACCGTGGCAGGATTATAAGATAACTTTAAATAACAAATACAACAAATCTTACTCAATACAACAACAAATATTGAATTCGAAGACAGAGATAATCCCCTTCGATCCAATCACATTCATGTCTCATATGAAAGAAGTGTCTTTGGTTCTAAACAAAACTTCTTAATTAAAATAACTTACATAGAAATAGTTCTCTTACAAAATTCTAGAAAAAGTCTTTCTCTCCAAAACCATCAACCCTATATCCAAGGTCCATGCCTTTATTTATAAAAAATAACTAAAATAAAATAACTAATAAATTTGTGTTAAGTTAAGAAAACACCACGTGGAGAATTTTATCTATCTGTTCTCTTTTGATTCTCTTTTGATCATCTAGTAGTTTTACTGAAGTGGATTGTTTTTCTCGTACTTTGACCACTTGAAGAAGAGATATTCACATGTATGTGCATATGGGACCCTGTGATGATCCATCAGAGCGGAGAGGAACTCATTTATTTCTATTTCTCATTCCTTGTACTTGATTAGCTTGACACTTAAGTGTTTTAAGACTCCAAGAGATTTAATCGAGGGTTCGATGAACTTATTTTCTTGACCTAGGATCATGCTTGAAATGTACGAAATCTCCGCTTCCCATGCCAGATCTTTCTCTTCATGTTGTTTAACTATGTCATGGAAATCGACAAAATCCTCCAATGGACCAAACTATGGTAGGTTAGTGTTCCTCATTTCCCAATTTATTTTCTCCCAACTTTTCTTACACTCCCCCCATATTTCCTGCATTTTCCGTTGAGGTTCCTGCACCATGCTTACCCAGTGTTCAACTCCCTTCCTTATTTAGATGATGATGCTATCCATCATCACTCAAATACCATGCTCTTTTTCATCTCGACCCTTCTACACTTTGTTGATGTAGTCTATTCATTCAAAGGATTAATGTGCCTTTTTTTTACCATCATTGCATGTCTTTACAGATTGCCAACCCCATGAGGGTATCTTCTTGGAAATCAAATATGAGAGCAGTGAAGAGATCTCTGTCACTTGTGAATTGTGCATACATTTCTTAGAACTCACACTTCAAGAGCACCATCGCTTGTGTTGAATTTTGGTAGTACTATGTTTGATGTCGCAGATGATCTAGTTCTTTATTCATGGTGACCACCTCCCTTTCATCCCTTTTTTCCCTATCTAAAGTAGCATCAGTTATGGCCATCCCTGTCTAACAACGTTTCCTCTATGGTTATGAAATGCTTTCTATCGAGCGCGGAATTCCTTTTCTTAATTGTTCTCCTAATCACAACTTTCCTTTTCCTGTCATAAGAAATTGACTGTATATCAGAGACTTCATCTATTGGTTCAAGAATCTATTTATCTCCCTAGTTCAGAGTACTACCTGGGCTTCCTTCCGTATAGAGATGTTCCATAGCTGGTTCTTTTAATACCTTAGCAGGGGAAGTTTCTGTATGCTCTGGTGATTTGGCCTCCTGCTGGTCCTCGTAGGATGATGGAGTCCTAGTCCTAGATGGGGAAATAGGAGAAGGATCGACATTAGCTGGGAGTTCATATGTTGAGATGATAATTTATGGCTCCCCTATTCCTTCTTCTTTTTCACTTGCATCCAAGCCATTCTTAGCACTGTCACCCCGAGGCCGTGTTCCCCACTGATTGGAAAAAAAAATGTTAAGAGTGTTCCTTGCCTTAAGGTCGCCTTCCTTAGGATTTGGGATCAAGACAAAGGAAGCTAGAGAAGATGTTTCCCCTGGATCCTCCTCTTGTGTGATTGGTACCTGGGTTATGCATGAAGATTTTGAACCTTCCTTATCGTCATATATGGTGATTAAATCTATAAGGACAATAGGAATACATGTCTCACTTGATGCTCTTGTTGACCTTCACTGAGACGTAGTAGTCACCAACGATCCTTCCTATGGTGACATAGGCTGGGGTTTTGTTGATCAACGGTCTCCCCTGGTGGAATTGCATTTGAATTAGTTGGTTCTGCCTCCCCTCTTTCACCTACCAGGGTTACTTTCAAAGGTCCTATCAAAGTATTGAGTAGGGGATCTCCCTTAAATCTTCCAATATATTTTTTGACTTCTTCTAGTAACAATATCCCCCTTCTTTGTGCCTTGGCCGCTTCTACTGCTCGATTTTTATCTCTTACCCTAATGGATTCTTGAGCAGTGTGCCCTATAGTCTCAACTTGTTCATCCATGTTCATTGCTGTTGGATTACTGAGAGGGGGGGTGAGTCAGCAATAGAGCAATTTAATCCTTTTTAACCATATAATCCAAGTGTTATATCAATGTAACATTATCATCCAATAACTGCAGAGTAAATAAGCAATGAACAAATGAACAATCATACACACACACAGAGTAAACCAGTGTTTTATGTCGAAACCCAAAGCGGGAGAAAACCACAAAATGCTTTTTCTTATATGTCTTGAAGAATTACATTCATTGGAAGCACCAACTTTATTTGTTTTCAAGCTGCAATTGGAAGGAGGCTCCAACCCCCTTGTTTCTTAGGATACAACCTGAAGGAAGCTCCAACTCCCATATTCTCTGGCTACAACCTGAAGGAGGCTACAACCCCCTATATTCTCCGGCTACAACCAGAAGGTAGCTACAACCATCTATCCTTGCCCCGTCCAACACCCTGAAATAGAAGTAGAATGATGGAACCACTGTCACACTATCACTGTGATATATACTATTGTAAACCTGTACCAATAAACTTGAACCATGCATCAACCTGTACCTCAACCTGTAATCAACCTGTACCATAAACAAGTGCATCAACCATGCACCAACGTGTACCAAACAACCTGTAATCAACCTGTACCATAAACAAGTGCATCCAACCATGTACCAAGTATGCACCGATCATGTTTCAACTACTCATCAACTATGAATCATCAATATGTACCAACATCATCAACTATACACCTCATGTATGTGCCAACTCATCAACTACTTGTCTCAACCATGTACCCAACATGTACCTTAACCAAAAGCCCTCATCAATTTCATCATCCAAATATGATTTGTAACTCTATAATATACCTGGTGTATATGATCACATACATGCAAACCTTCCTTAAATTTCACAACAAGAGACTATCATTTTAATATAACTTTTCTTTAGTCTCACATGACTAGTTTGGGATTAGTCAACAACCCTAACTTGAAATAATCCTAACTATGTACCTGTAATGAATAAAGATCCTAAAGTACTGCACAATGTTATTCAATTTATTTTATGAAATTCTTCCAGGTGTCACTACTTGGAACTTCTCATAAAAGGAGTTATAGCAAAAATGGCATGCCTTGCTGAATTCTGGCTTATTCTAGAGAGCGACTTTGTAGAGTGTGCCTCGTGTTGTAACAATATTGAAATTTTGGCTTTCGGTAACTTAGGAGAGAAAAATTTTATAGTGTTTAACTACCAAAAGTGTAGATATGAGAAAAAAACCATCTGACTATCACACATATCACTGAATGTTATTTACCTGTCATCTTCAGTCAAATAACGCCGAAATCAACCCCAAATGCCACAACAATATAACAGTCACAAGCCAACTCACGAAAAATCCAAAGACAGGGTTCATGTGAAAATCAAAGAAATGTACCATCTGTTCAAGCGTTAAGTCACAAGGAAAATGAATGGAAGCATTGGTAGTTGAACGACCACATACACCGAGCATTAAGCCACATGGATAAAAATCTCACGAGTCCGGGGTTTTTGGCCGGTGTAGATATTTTAATAATTATAGCCCCGATCCCCGAATTCACTAAAGTATTAAAGGATAAGTCAGGTTAATTAAAGAATAAGAAAGATTAATGTTGACAAGTCTCATCGCGATTTCACGACTCGAGCTGCCTTCGTGCTTTAAGTTTCAAGTTTGTGATTTCCGAAACCCTGAAAGCTTGTGTTTTAATCGTGCTTAATCACAAAGCTAAAAGTGTTTTAACTGTTAATCAATCCCATCGCAATTTCGCGATTCAGGATTTCTCGCGTCAAGTTAAGAGATTAATTAAGAGATTAAAACAAATGATTATTGTCTAATTAATCCCATCGCGATTTCGCGATTCAAGATTCCTTGCATGTCATAACTCTTGAGGACATGATACCCGAAACCTGAAGGCCCGAAAGAGGGCAATGTAAAAGCATAAATCTATTTCAGGGATTTGGCCGATGTGAAGATTTTAATAACCACTGCTTCGTTTCCCCAAATCTCGAAAACCCGAAATCGAGACTCCAGTCATATGCAAAACGAATTTAGAAAAACACAATTTTCTTAGCCGTGGAGAGGGCGTTTTTCACGTTCGAATAGTCGATAGACATTTAAAAATCCTAAGCTGTCCAGTGGTGTGTTCAAAATTTCATTTTGAGCTTGGTAAGGTAGTCAAAAGTCCCCCACAAGATGAGGTTCGTTTTTAGAAATATGGCATTTTTACTATGCTGAGTCATCATTTTCAAATGAGTATTCTGAGCAAATGGAGTATCATTTTGAGAAACGGTTGGAGGTTTTTGTGCCTACCACATCAGATATCATTATCCTCTTTCATTTTTCCTACAAGTGTCACATATTGGGAGAACGAATCCATCTCCGAGCCCTAATTTTCGGATTTCATAATTTTCTGTTTTGAGACATGTTTGTTAAATGCAGATTTGGGAAAAGTGAAAAGGGGTTTCAGGGAAATGAGAGAGGTTTTTTCCTCATGACAAACAAATGCACAAAAGCCTCTTTTAGTCTATACACATATGTTGCTATTCGAGAGATACAAAGCCGTAACCGCAACCCTAGTTTTTGGTAGTTTGGCCCATTTTCTATGGCAAAAATTTTCAAGAATTGGTTGTAACTATTGTTATCTTTTAGATTAGAGAGGATTTCAACCTCAATAGAGATATGAGGCATATTTTTAGAAGAAGAGGGGGAGGGGGGAGGGGGGGGAAGACACACAGGAGTAGTACTCCTGGGACTGTATTTTTTTTTTTCATGTTTAATATAAGAGTGCAGAGTCATTTTCGATCTACAACATATATTCTTGTGATTTTGTTTGCAGAGAATGTCTTATTGCTTCATTCTCGCATCATTTTACTTGGTTTTATTTCCATTTTCTTCCTGATTTGTGACTGTGTTTGTAATGGAATTCATCCATTTGTTAGATGCTCTATTGCAGGACATGTTATAGGTTGTTTCTTGTAGAGATATGAAGGTTCAGAATTCATCCTTGGATAGATGCTCTGTCCCAAACATCTCTTTCCACTGATTTATGCTTGGAATTCATTCATTGCTAAGTGCTCCTTGCATTTTGATATGTTTTCTCTCTATTCTGCTGCCATACTTTTATAAATCCTTCTCTCTGTAATTAGCTTCTACCTCGCCTCTGTTTCATGGATTTCCATCGCTGAAACACTCTTATTATTTGCTTGATCATTTGACTCCATTCCCAATGGACTACCTCTTGGTCCAACCCACCAACCCTAAAAACCCAAAACTTTCTGTTACCCACAGATCTGCCCACTGTTAAGCTTATTGAATATCCTATTGTGACATATTTTCGAGAGATCCGTCTTGGGTTGGAAGGGGTAGTTTCCAATCAAAAGTGGTTCGAGTTTATCTCAGAATTTACTTGCTTGCAACCCAAGTCAAGTCCGAGTGACAAAATTTATTTCATTTAAAATGTGCTAAGGCTTGGATCTATTACAACCTAGAACCAACTCTTGCGACAACACCTCGCATGGAATATTTGTTGAATGGATCTGTAAATGTTACACAGTATACTAAATAGTATACTCTAACCAACACATTTGGTCTTACTGAATTTGTATCTGTTATTAATAATTTATGACGTTTTTATCCGAAACACCTATTTTAGACTAGTTTCAAGACTAGCCACAAACCCTATTTTCCACAGAGTGTAAATCCAAAAATACAAAGATCAACAAGATGAATTTTTTACCACAGATACTTGGATATGTTTCTTCAATTGCCTATCAATTTCACAGTCAGAATCATTCTAGAAAAAAAGTTATTGCGAAAATGTTGAGATGACCTGTAAATAACATACCTTAGAAAGCATCATCAAACTAATTTATCCTCCCTTGAATTCTGGCCTTCTTTTCTTTACCTTCCCTCTGAAATTCGGTTAGATATCCTTTGGTTACCTCAGTCACCTATAGATATTCAATATGCTCAAGTGTGATATAAAATGAGAGAGCCTTGCCTCTTATTTATACTCTCCAAATATCTTCCTTAGAAGCATCTTCTAGGTCACTTAACCCATTTCTAGGTCACTTAACCTATTTTTAGGTCACTTAATCCATTTATAGGTCACTTAACCTATTTTCCTCATTTTTAGGGTTAACCACTTTCTATAATTAGAAATTTCTCCTTTACTTTATCATTTAAATATTCCTCCTTGACTTTGTCACCTCACTTTATCATTTAAATAATCTTCTTTGATTTTGTCACTTCACTTTATTATTTAAATAATCCTTCTTGACTCTGTCACTTTACTTTATCATTTAAATAATAATTTCTTCTTTGAAATCTCTTTGACTTCTTTAACCTTTTGGGGCTTCAAACCAACATATGAGGGTCCTCCAACTTCGTAAGGCCATAACTCTCGAACCGTAAGGAGTTATGTGATGTTCCACATACCACCAGAAATGACATGCCATGTACTATCCATATAGAATAGTATTACCTTCAAATATATTTAAACTCATACCATTATACATGAAACAACCTTGTGTCCATTACCCAAACCTTTGTGCTACCGGAATTCACTATCGAACTTTCTTCAAGGGTTGACATCAATGACAACCAACCTTAATCAACAAACTCCCCCTTTTGCATTGATGGAAACATTCTGATGCAATACTGAAATCATTTCATGCAATACTGAAGTCATATCACTCATGCCCCCCCTGGAACCATGCCTCTATCCTCTGCATCTCTATGACCATTGCTCCCCCTGGAATCATGTTAGAAAAACAGTATCGTGGAGCAATAAATAAAACAAATGCATAAACAAAACACAGAAGAAACAAAATACAATAGAGACATAGATTTACGTGGTTCACCCAGTGTGGGCTACATCCACCAGAGAAATTGCCAGGTCCTTCCTTTATTATTATCTAGCATATGAAGGGATACAACCTACATCAAACCCGCTGTGACTTCCTCTTCTATCTCTCACAGTCTCCTCTCTCAGAATACAAAATTCACTATCATCATTAGCCATAATACATTTCCCTCACAAAAGAGAGTTTCCTTATAGGGAAAAAAACCCTAACATAATTTCTACCATTAGATCTACGACCTTATAATGAACGGTCCAGATTTACAATGAAATTACAATATACATTTACAAGGCAATTTTTCCTTCGGGGGCTTTGCCCCCGTACCCCCATCAGGGGACGTTGCCCCCGAACCCCCTAGCTAAGGGGATAGCCCGCCTGGACCCCATAGAGGGGGTACCCACCCTCTGCACTCCCCGGCGTGGAAGAGTGTACATACTTCTGGGGTGTAAAGTCTTCATGGGGTATAAACATGGCTGAAAAACACAAGACCTCTAAATTAGGAAGATAATCAGGCTCCACAACCAACAAATCATGCCTTTGTCCTCTGCATTTCATGAATCTCTCCCCCTTTGTCATCAATGTCAAAGGTATCTTTCCATCCAGGGCTGCTCCCCCTGATTGAACTATCCTCTTTATGGTGCTTCCTCATGTACATCTAATACATATAAGATAAGCATTCAAAAGCATTCATTTTGGAGTAGAAATAACTTCGAGTCTCTGGAGAATATACTCAAAGGATTCCCGTGGAAGTGGTTTTGTAAAGATGTCTTCCACTTGTTCTTTTGTGCCCACATACTCAACTCTGATGTTCTTTTCTACAACAATTTCCTGTAGAAAGTGATACTTGATTGGAATGTGTTTCGTCTTGGAGTGCATCACCGAGTTCTTTGAGATACTGATGGCACTTATATTATCACAATAGATTGGAATGGGCTCATCATACTCAACCTGTATATCTGTGAAAGTTTGTTTCATCCAAAGAACCTGTGTACAACATGATGCTGCTGCAATATACTCTGCCTCGACTGTAGATAGAGATACCGATGATTGTTTCTTGCTTAGCCATGATATAAACACTCACCCAAGTAGAACACTGCTCCACTAGTGCTTCGTCGTCATCATTACAACCTACCCAATCTGCATCTTTGTAGGCAATAAGAGATAAATCCTTTCCTTTTGGATACCATAATCCAAACTCTTTTGTTCCTTTGAGATATCTGAAAATTATCTTCACTGCGAATACATGTGATTCCTTTGGTGCTGCTTGAAATCGTGCCACCTATCCAACTGCCTGCATTACATCTGGTCTGGATGCTGTCACATATAGTAGGCTTCCAATCATTGACCTGTATTGCCTTTGATATGTAGACTTTGAATCAACATCTTTTCTTAACTTGCGATTGGTTTGCATGGGAGTGATAACTGGTTTGCAATCTTCCATTTCGAGCCTCTTTAGCATTTCTCTGATATACTTGGTTTGATAAATAAAAATTCCTTGGTTGCTTTGACGTATCTGAAGTCCCATAAAGAAGGATAGTTCTCTAAGTAATGAAATTTCAAATTCGTTCTTCTTATCCTTTGCAAATTTCTGGCTTAACCTGTCATCATCACTACCAAAAATAATATCATCAACATAAAATTCAATTAATAAAATATTACCTTGACTTACCTTGATGTAGAAGTTGCTGTCTGCACTTCCTTTTCTGAACCCTGCCTGCTGTAAATATTTATCCAGTCTAGAGTACCATGCTCTAGGAGCCTATTTTAGACCATACAAGACCTTCTTTAATTTGCACACATAGTCTGCATTCTCTGACAACTGAAATCCTTCTGGTTGTTCAATGTAGACTTCTTCTTCAAGTTCCCCATTCAGAAAAACTGATTTTACGTCAATCTGATACACTTCAATATTTTTGGAGCATGCATAAGATAAAAGAAATCGGATTGCTTCCATTCTGGAAACTGGGGCAAATGTATCTTCAAAGTCGATTCCTTCAACCTGTGCATATCCTTTACATACCAATCTATATTTCTTCCTTGTAACCTGTCCATCTTCATTCAATTTATTCCTGTATACCCACTTTGTGTCGATCACATTCTTATCCTTTGGTCTTGATACCTATTCCCAAGTGTCACTTTTCTCTATTTGATCCAATTCTTCATCCATGGCCTTGTTCCAAAATTCATCCTTGTTGGCCTCTTCAAAATGAGTGCTAGGCGTGTTTGTTCTAGTGAACATATTCTTCTTCTAGTCTCAACTCCTGCATCTTTGTTTCCAATAATCTGATATGAAGGATGATTCTTCTGTACTCATCTTCTAGGTGTCATTGGAGGCACTTATTGAACTTTCTCTTTTGATTCTATCAGATTCTCTTTGTCTTCCTCTTCTTCTTCCTTTTCATCTTCTGCTTCTTCTTCGAAAAGTTGTTCCATTGATTCATTTTCTTCTTCCTTTGATTCTGGTCTGCCTGTTTCATCAATTGTTACATTGATTCTTTATACAAATTTGTTCAATCTCATATTGTAACACTTGTATGATTTCCTTTTACTTGAGTAACCAACAAGTACTCCTTTGTCCACACGAGAATCAAACTTTCCCATTTTTCCATCTTCTCTTTTGATGTAGCATTTGCTTCCAAAAACTCTGAAGTGCTTCACATTTGCTGGTCTTCTTTTCCATAGCTCATAGGGAGTTTTGTCGGTGTTGTTTCTGAGCATTAATCTGTTTTGAATGTGAAATGCGGTATGCACTTCCCATTTCCAAAATATATATCCCAATTTGGAATCCATTAACATTGTTCGATCCATTTCCTGTACTGTCCCGTTCTTTCTTTAAAAAACTCTATTCTGTTGAGGTGTCCTAGCAACGAAGAATTGCCTTTTTATTCCATTGCTGCAGTAGTCCATAAATTCCTTTGAAGTGAAATCTCCTCCATTATCAAATCTCAAGAATTTGATTTTTGAATCCATTTCATTTTCAACCATTTCCTTGTAGATCTTAAAGTTTTCAAAAGCTTCTGACTTATTCTTGATAAAACAAACTGTAGTCATTCTTGTATAATCATCAACTAATAACATAAAATATTTCTCACCTTTTAAACCCTTTGTTGTAGTTGGTCCAACTAGATCAATATGCACAATTTCCAGTGGTCTTGTCATTGAATATTCATTTGATTTGAACCTGGTCTTTGTTTTCTTTCCTTGTTGACAATGCTTGCATAAAGTGTTGGTTGGTTTCGTGATCCTGTGCATTTCTCCGACTGCTTTTCTTCTGCTAATTTTGACAAGGTTATCAAAATGAATGTGACCCATTCTTTTATGCCATAGACAACTTTCATCTTCCTTTCCTAGACAACACTTTTCATTTCCAATTTCACTTAATACATATATGTTGCTTGAAGTTCTCACATTTGTAGCAATCAATTTTCCTGAACCTTCTTTTCTTATCTCACACTTTTGTGAATCGAAAGTAACATTATGACCTTGGTCACACATTTGACTCACACTTAGAAGATTATGTTTCATATCTTCTTCTAGTAGAACATTTTCTATCTTGGTATTCTTGTTCCCAATTTTGACTGTGCCTTTTCCAATGATTTTAGCTGAATCATCATTTCCGAAGGATACTGATCCATCTCTTTCCTTTTGTAATGTAATATACCTGTCTCTATCACCTGTCATGTGTTTTGAACATCCACTGCCAACATACCAACCACGTTTCTTCTACTTATCTTGTAGAGCGAGTGTGAATTCTTCATTGCTATACTGATCCTACTTTCTTATCCATGTCCTTTTCTGAGGTTCCTGTCTGTGACTGTTGTTATTCTGTTGCAGTTCTCTAGGAGGGACTGTCATTCTGCAATCTTTGGCCATGTGTCCAAAATTGTTACATTTGTAACATTCCACTTCAGTGTTCAAAGATTCAAACTTGTTGTAACTTATTCTCTATGTTTCACTAGGCCTTCTTGGATAACCCCTTTATGTATGACTTTCAAAGTTGTTTGTGTTCCTGTTTTTATCTCTGCAATTAAAAACTTTATGTCCAAAATTATTACATGAATAACATAAACCAAAAAATATAGTTTGATACCTAGGAGTTGAAGATATTCTGAAAGGAGGTACTCTTATAAATTATTCTTCTTCCTAAGGCCTATCTGTCGATTGTTAATTCTGAAATTTGAATCTTCTCGGTGGAGGAGTGTCCCTATAATATTCCTTGTATATATTCCTATCCCCCTTGATTGTTTCTGCATAGCTTTTTGGATATGTTTCTTGCTATGTTGTTTTGGAGCTTGATCATTTTTTTATCTGATTGTATCCAAATATGGAATTTTCATGATGAGATTTTTGACTGCTGATAATGTCATTCAAAACTTTTGAGTTGTTCTGCATATTTTTCTTTTGAAGATCCTTTCTTAATGTGACAATATCTACTTCCAAATTTCCAATGATCTTGTCTTTTTCTTCTAGCTGTTCTTTGAGTGCTTCTTCAATTCTTTTATCTTCTTCTATTTGAACCTTCAAATTTGTGATCATTTGTTCTAGTTCTTGAGTGTCTTCTTTCTTGTCTAGTTCTACTTGTAGTCTCTTGTTTTTCTTCTTTTATCTTTTGATAACTTCTATGGCACAAATTAATTCCTCTCGGTAGTCAACTTCTTCCTCTTCAATTTCTTCTTCGACTTCTTCATATTCTTCTTCAGAGTATTCTTTATCAGAGTCTTCTACTACCATGAATAGAACTCTTTCTGTCTCACTGTCACTGAATTCATCTTCATCTGATGATGAGATGTCTTCTTTGGTGCATAAAAATTTCTTGAAAACTTTCTTTATGGTTCTTTTGCCTTTATATGTTTGTTTGAATTTTGAGTAACCTTCATCATTTATCTTTTTCTTATAAGGACATTTGTTAGCAAAATGACAAATACCATCACAATTAAAACAAATTAAAGGAAGCTTACCTCTATACCTACCGTCGGTTCCCTTGTTGAGTCTTTTGACAAAGTTGGCCACTTCTTCATCATCTTCTGAGATGTCACTGCTTCTGCTATGTTCTTCTTTTTTCCTTCCCTTTTGCTTTGAATTTTTGGATTCTTTGAAGGCTGCTTCTTTTCTATCTGAATTTTCTTGTTCAGTTCTCATTTCATATGCTGTGAAGATTCCATGTAATTCGTCCATGCTTATTGAGTTTAGATCTAATCTTTCTTCTAGTGTTGATATTTGAGGGTCAAATCTCATAGGAAGAGATCTTAGTACTTTTTGAACAATTACAGATTCTTTGATTTCTTCTCCCAATCCTATGATTGCATTTATTGTTTCATCAACTTGTAAAAATTAAGCTGCAATATTCTCATCTTCTTTCATCTTAAGTTGTTCGAACTGACCTCTGTAAGTTTGAAGCTTTACTTCTTTGACTTTTGAATCTCCTTCATAAATATTTTGAAGTTTGTCCCAAATATCTTTAGCGAATTTACAATGTGAAACTTTGGTGAATACCGTTTCACTAATACCATTCAGGAGTGCATTTTTTTCTTTGGAATTATTCTGACCGAGTTTCACTACTTTGTCATTTGTTGGCGGAACTGCTGGTGCTATGTATCCATCTACAATTGATTGCCAAATTTCAAATCCCTGTGCCTGTATATATGTTTTCATCCTTATGCTCCAAAATGCTTACTTCTATCCATTGAACTGTAGTATTCTATTTTTATACAAGTTGTTGCTCTCCATGATCTACCTTTCAGTGGTTAAATTGATTTCTGAAGGAACCTTCTTTGATACCAATTGTTGGATTACTGAGAGGGGGGATGAATCAATAATAGAGCAATTTAATCCTTTTTAACCATATAATCCAAGTGTTATATCAATGTAGCATTATCATCCAATAACTGCAGAGTAAATAAACAATGAAAAAATGAACAATCATACACATACACAGTACACAAGTGTTTTATGTGGAAACCCAAAGGGAGACAAAACCACATAATCCTTTTTCTTATATGTCTTGAAGAATTGCATTCATTGGAAGCACCAACTTCCTTTGTTTTCCAGTTGCAACTAGAAGGAGGCTCCAACCCCCTTGTTTCTTAGGTTACAACTCGAAGGAAGCTCCAAATCTCCTATTCTTTGGATACAACCAGAAGGAGGCTACAACCCCCTATGTTCTTTGGCTACAACCGGAAGGTGGCTACAACCACCTGTCCTTGCCCCGTCCAACCGCCTTGAGGTAGAAGTAGAATGATGGAACCACTTTCACACTATCATTGTGAGATATACCACTATAAACCTGTACCAATAAATCTGAATCATGAATTAGCCTGTACCTCGACTTGTAATCAACCTGTACCATAAACAAGTGCATCAACCATGCACCAACCTGTACCATAAAAAAGTGCACCCAACCATGTACCAAGTGTTGAGCGAAAATATTGTCGTTTAATTCCGTCGTAGTAATTGCCCAACCATTTAATTTGTCAATCCGAGGTTCGTAGTCTTACGAAGCACATGCAATATATATGCAGGATTAGGCACCTAACTTCTAATCTAAGAAATTCAATCAAATCCTAACTCTTGCATTCCACTTAATAAGACTTAGCTGTTGTAGGCATGAAAACACTAGCTCCCCTTCAGGAGGCCTTCTCGAAATGTTTCAAATAACCCATCAACAATCAAGATCATCAAGTAAACACTCATGCATTGAAAATAAATAAACTTAAAAGGCTTAGTTGTTGTAGGAAAGAAAACACTAGCTCTCATTCAGGAGGTCTTCTCAGAATGTTTCAAAAAACCTATCAACAATCAATATCATCAATTGAACACTCATGCATTGAAAATAAATAAACTTAAAAAGCTTAGTNACAATCAAGATCATCAAATAAACACTCATGCATTAAAAATAAATAAACTTAAAAAGGCTTAGTTGTTGTAGGAAAGAAAACACTAGCTCCCATTCAGGAGGTCTTCTCAGAATGTTTCACAAAACCTATCAACAATCAATATCATCAATTGAACACTCATGCATTGAAAATAAATAAACTTAAAAAGCTTAGTTGTTGTAGGAAAGAAAACACTAGCTCCCATTCAGGAGGTCTTCTCAGAATGTTTCACAAAACCTATCAACAATCAAGATCATCAAATAAACACTCATGCATTGAAAATAAATA
>JASDQU010819099.1:8476-18564 GCA_032191745.1 Picea mariana | reverse complement strand
TATGGTTGTGTTCAGTATTTTTTCATTTTGGGTACTACTCATCAAATTTGAAGCCCGAAGAGAAGGCCCTAAGGTCTGATGAGTAATTCCAAGTGTGTTTGTACATAAAATATCAAGTTAGTTTGAGTCATTTTAGTAGCAAATAAAGAGCCCAATGGATCAAGCTACTAGTCTATCTATTCATTGCCACCTCGCAGGGAGGATGCCATCCCCATTGGAGCTTTTTTTAGTTTCCTGTAAATAGGATGTTAGCTTTTGAATAAAATTATAGGATAAATTCATGTCTTCGGTTAAATAAAAGCGTTCGATTATTTTTTCTTAAATCATGAGTCATAGGTTTGATTTTCATGGGTTGAGTTTTTTTTTTCAACCATGTAACTTATGGTTTTTGTGCCAAGATGTGGGTTTTCATGTCACTTAAGGGACATGATGTCATTTCAAAACAATTGGAGTCAGTCTTGACAAATTTCTAATAGTTTCATGAAATCAAATCTATTAAGGATATGCGGCATCATCAAGAAAATCATTGCACAACGCAAGTTGTTGCACAACGTCCTAATGTTGCATATGGAGGTATGACAAGGTATGATAGTATAATTCATGATTTAATTGAATTTATCTTTCAAATTTATCCTCCTTCCAGGTAAATAAATCATCAAGAAATTGTTTCTCTTCATCCACAGTTTTAAAACCTCCCAGCCAATCTTGCTATGCAATTATTCTTATTGTTGTTCCTTGTTGTGGAAAGGGCATAGAAGGAGTTGTTATTGTTGTTGTGCACAAGACATTGTTGTCATTTCTTTTGCACAAGTCCCTATTTTGTTTGTTGTTGCACACTGCACAGAGGTTACTATTTTCATTTACTATGTGAAGGCTACTATTTTGATTTACTACGCAGAGGTTACTATTTTAATTTCTTATGTAGAGGTTGATGCTCTCATTTATTGTGCATAGGATCTGAACTATCATAATTTGAGTCTACATAGGTTTGACACATACCATCATCATGACAACTCTATAATTTAGAAGAAAGAATGTAAAGGGTGGTGATTTCATGAGGTTTGAGCCATAGGGTTTGAATTTGGTAAACGCGAACCTAACAATCAAAACATCCTTTGAACAAGTGGGTTGCATCAAGTTTTGTGAAAAAAATCATGGGTACAACAAACAGGTGGTAACAAAGTTTGCAGATAATTTTTATGGCGTTAAGGATAAGGTGGGCAATCTCTAGTTGGAGGTTTTTGAAGATAGCATTGTTGTTGCAACATAAATCCATGCTCATGGACAACAATGGTTCAAAGTCATGTAGTTATATATGTCTTACCATCATGATTTTTTTAATTCTAAATTTAGAAATACTAAATTCAGAGTTACCATGCCTAGAGAGTTTTTATTGGAAACTCATAGTGATTTTTTGAGGATTATCCAAAGGTTTTTTACATGTGAATGGATATTTAATAGGGTTTACCAATACCATATCAGGATCTTAATGCACTTCAATGGTAAGAATCCTTTGGATCTACCATATTACCTTTTCAAAAGTCTATGAAGGATGGCTAATAGAGTAAAACTAAGGAAGGAGAAAGGATATGCTAGCCTATTCAATTTTTCTTTGATCAAACTTATAGGATTGGAAGAACTGAGAAAGAGAAATCAAGTCTGGGAGTCTTTTATAAATTCATGAAGCATAGTATTAGATTCCCTAGGCATCCCACAAAGTTTGAGAAATGAAACCTCAACAACAGAAAGAAATACAACATCAATCCCTGATATTTCTGTTAAGAAAAGGGAAAATAATATTGAAGACCCTGTAGTAAGTTAGCAGGATAAAAATAAAGGCAAGAAACTCCAATTTTATCCAGAAGTGACTGAAGCTCCTAGAAAACCACTCACCAAGACTATAGAAAAGAGAATTCTTGTTATACATACATCAAAATAAATTAGTGAGACTCCAGAAACCTTCATACAATCAAATCTCTCATAGGACAGAGACACTTCAATTATTGAGTTACAAGAAAAATTGAAGAAGGATCACTTTGTCATAGCACAATTGTAGCATGAAAATAGAGAATTGAAGAAGAAGTCTCTAGGAGAAGATTTCAAGAAAGATACCTATGTGATAGGATAAAGTTCAACACTATCAACTCCAAATGGTTAAAGGGAAAGAAATCAAAAAATATCCATAGGTAAAGGAGGTTCCTAAGCCTAGTGTGCCTTTAACAAGGTCATCAACTAGGAAGTTACAACATCAAGAGGAAATCCCAACACAAAATCAGCCAACATAAAAGAAATATTATGAAGGAAAACACACTATCAAGAGGTTAAATAAACATCTCAGAGAAGAAAAAAATATTATATTTCAACTCAAGGAGAGAGACAAGGAATTCAAAATGAAGTTTGCAGAACACCTAAGAGACTATGACCCTGCCATAGATAAAGTTGCATCAATAGTGAGAAGGACCCTGCCATTACACAGATAGTTAAAGAGTTTTTATCAACAAAACCTCATCCTCAGAAAGGAGAATAATATCCTCAAGAAAATTTTGTAGCAGGTGGATATCGGAAAGAAGGGAAACCTTGACTTGCTAGCTGAAGCAGTAGAGAACTGAACCACTGAGAATTTTTTACACATTTTTGTCATTTTTCCATTTTGACTCCTTTTTTGCAAAATGTCACATACATAAGAATAGTATTTTATCAAAGAGGAAATATTACTCATGGGTTTTCTAAAAGTAAACACGATATGACAGACCGCTTGTTGTTGTGCAACTCTACTATGTTTTTCATGTAGGTGGTGATTGCGCAATGGACTTGTTGCACAACAGTGAAAAAATGACCAGAACACCTCCAACTCAGCTTGAATTATTTCGACAAGCATGCCAACTCATCTCCAATGAACATAAATAGTGGAAATCACAATCTTTGGTTTCATTTATTGTCATATCAAATTCATAATAGTTAAATTAAATGAGTCCAAGTCGACTCCTTTTTAGTAGTTCATTAAAGATCTTATGTTGATTATGTGCAATTGTTAGCATCGTTGTAGGATCATAGTTGAATCCAAATTTGATACTATAGACATATGCTTTTGTATATATTTGGGAAGCCATGAAAATTAAATGGTTGGCAAGTGCGTATAGGAATATTATTGAAAATATTGTAATTTTTCCTTGTCGTTAATGAAAAATTATAGAATCGGAAATCCTTGAGTTTTGACCACAGAGATACATGTGTTGTGATATTGTATGCATGTGATTCCTCAGTATTCGCTTTCGTGTTGTATACTTGATATTGTATGATTTATTCTTTATGTTGATATGAAATATATGTATCAAAATTCATCTTTATCAGATGCTTTGATGCATGTAGTTCGAATTGTACTTCTGCTATAATTTCTTTGAGATTCATCCTTCATATATGCCTTGAAGGATTATTGTTTTCTATGTAAATTGTTGTCTACAATATATCTATTTGGATTAAAAAAGTACTTTTTATCTTGCCTCTCTTCATTTGTTTCTCAAATATACCAGGTATCCAACAAGTTTTTATTGATTTTTGACTTTGGTGACTCCATGCCCCAATGTAATTTTTGTTCATATTGCCACCAACCCTATAAATTCATTTATCTTAGAGACATAGACTTTGATTTAAACCAAACCAATCCTTTAAACAATTGATTTGAAGAGAGAGATCCCTCTCTAGTTGGAAGGGATAACTTCTAGCCCCAAGTTGCTTTGAGGTTACTCCTGTACCTATTTCCTCCTCAGCGAAGGAAATTACAGAGAGATAATAGATAGAAGCCTGTAAGATAGTATAAATAAGAACCTAGGAGGTCTAGGTCAGGTTTCAGTGGCTAGTTCGACTTGAATAATATTTCATTTATTGATCTGATATCTTTGTAAGTTGTTGAGCTAAAGAAGAGTCAAGTAGGTCAAATCTTGAGAGTTAGATCACAAGCTGAGTAGCCTGGTGTGATCTAGTCCGCCTCATAGAAGGTCTTAACCCCATTTATGATTTTAAAGAGAAAGATGTAATGTGCGCAACACTATAATTTGTAGCAGACCTAATAAAAGAGAAGAAAAGCTAAATCTTTATGGACGTAGCCCGGGAGGGGGTGAACCATGGTAAAACCTATGTTATGTGTGTTTTTTAGTGCATTTTTACTTTATGTTAGTGATTGATCTTATTTACATTCTCTCAATGAGTGATTTATGAATGAATGGCTAAGCTAGATCTGTTATAATGCATGCATGAGATTAACAGATGAATGAATTGTAGGAATAATATATTTAATAATCATTTTATTGCAAAAAGAAGATGAAATAAAATCCCAGATCCCCACTCACTCCTATATTTTAAGAACCTAAGAATTGCAGTCCCCCATAGAATTATCTCAAGTGAAACTACATAGTTCACCTTGTGCATTGTGTTTCCTTCTGGTGTACCAGGAGGGCCGATAGTTTTAGAGGGTTTTGTTGGAAACCTATTCAAATATGAACCTAGATCATCCCTAGAAGTAGAAGAGATATTAAACCCAAAAAATTGTTTTTGTTGATGGTTGGAAATACATGGGATTGAGTGGACGAGTTCCATGAAAGAATCACATAGAGAATGAAATCATAGAAGGGAATGTTCAGACCATGGAATCCAACAAAGGAGGATATTGAAACATGGTTGACAACAAAGGAACTTGCGTTTTCTCAAAAGGATAACATAAACCATAAGATAACACTACCCAAATATCTAGATAAATACATGTTTAGTGACTTGCATTAGGTATTTTTATGTGATTTCCCACATTTGTTGCAGGAGTGGCTATTGAGGTTAAAAGACAACCACCCAAAAAATTGAATCAGACAGTTGGAGTGGAATCCTGTGGAGATTGAAGTTACAACAAGTTAACAACAAATTTATGCGCACATAATATTTCTGGTTAGACAGTATTATTGTAGGCTTTATCACCAGATTTGTAGTAGATATCGTGAAGTCTTACAACATAGTAGAACATTATTTTCTAAAAGGTCCTAGAGGTAGGTATATCAGATCATTGTATGATTCAATCAAGATTTTATTGTATAACAATAGTGTGATGACGATGGAATCAGATAGATAAACTTTCATGCATGCATGGGGGAAGGGGCGAAGCATTGACAAGTGGTGGAGATATGGAGGAATAAATGGATAAGGGAAAGAATAAGGAGGCCATGGGCCCAATCATGATGGAGGAATACTAGATAAAGAAGATAATGAAAACAACTAGAAATAAATGCAATGGATTACCCTACTAATATAAGATGAATAATAAGAAGAGAGCCATAGTTGATAGAGAGGGCTTGGCAAGTGATGAGGAAGAGGTAGAGTATCTACAAGATACGGAGAATATTGAGGAAATATTGTGCACAACATATGAAAGGAAAAAAATAGGTCCAAGGGCAGGAACATAAGGCGGAACTCCAATCTAGGTCAGTGTTAGTGTGGAAACCATAGCCCCATGTGTGACTAGTACACTAGAAAGAACAACACCATTTAGACAACCAAATTTTAGTGGAAGAAAGACAATAGGGAATACATCCAAACAAGGAGAAACAACTGGAGGATCCATTTCAGTAAGAAACAATCAAATATATACACCGCGCAGAGGTAGAAGTTCAATACACTTCAAAATGGGAGGACATAAGCATACGATCAAGTTAGCAGAATTACAGGGAGAGGCATCGGAGGACCCTGAAAAGGACTTATTCATCTGTGAGAAGATATGGGAAGAAAATAAGATCACATATGAGGATACAAAACTTTCCCACTTAGCTATCATGCTAACAGACCGAGCACTGGATTGATACATGAGTCTAGATATAAATAATCCACCAGGATCGACAAGAACCATTGAAAATGTAAATAAACTACTGATAAATGAATTTTATAAGCCTAGCTCAAAATATCAGCACATGAATGAGATTATCAAAATCAGGAAAAATCCAGGCGAGTCTGTTTGGGAGATTGATCAGAGGTTCAAATGGTTGAAAGGCAAGTTGAAGTATGAAATTATAGACATGAAAAATAGACATCTATTTGTGAACTCATTATTACCACATTTGAAATACCCATTGAGACAACAAAATATCCATACTCATGTAGAGGCTCTGCAAGCATCCTTACAACTGGAAAAAAACTAGTATCGGAAGACAGATCCAACAATAGAGGAGTTGAAGGAGGATCTAAAGAAACTCACCTTTTGATGCAGGAGCATCGCTCCACCTTAGCAAATGCGTCATCACACCATCACGCAAACACACAATGCAGAAAGGGAGAGGCACTAAACCTCCCATTTTTAAAAAAAATTGAAATAATCCTATACAGATGTTTTGTGTTGTAAGGTTGTAAATGTCAAGCCATGCCTTTGTACAGGTAGTGGTTGGATTTCCTTAATGGGTTGCTTGTAGCAGGCTCAGATCATAGTCAGGTCTAGGTAGACATTTATGAAACTTCAATGTAATAGATGAGGTTAGTTGAGAGAGGACGAGATCGCATAGCCCCTCTTTTGTAAGGAGATCTTGTATCATATTTCAGAGAGAGAACGATAGAGGCAGAATGGTAGAGAGTCTTAGGAGACTCAAGAGGTAGAATAGTTATGGGAGTTATCTTGATAGAACTAGGACTCTGTTGCAGTCCAGTTTTGTAATCATCTGTATAGACACACATAGTTAATATAAAAGAATTTTTTTTTGCATATCGTGTGCTTATGTGTTTATATGTTTTTATGCATTTTCATGTTTGAATGCGTAGACTGGTGAAGCATCATATGAGTTTCAATTTTTTCTCCTCTTTGAGTTTTCGAGTGCAAGGAGTGCACACAATCTGCAAAGAGTGTGTTGGGAAAGGTGAGTTAACTGCAGGGAAATCTCGGGAAAGATATCGTTGAACCTTCATCAGTAGAAGTGCAATAAGTGCATGTGAAGAACTCTTTATCGATTTCAGAGAGAACCAGAATTACTAAGGACTATGTAGAGCTCTACCAGGTGGGCATTGATCAGAATCTGGACCAGGGGTCTAAAAAGTGATCAATTTTCAAAGTGCTCGGAATGCGACGAAAATGGTACCATTGCGTCCATCTCGTTCTCCTGATTCCGGCGGTATATTTATTTTCGCAAATGGAGTCTGTATGGAGAAGTTATCGAGGTCTGTTCGTCGAGCCAAACAGGCAAAATTTTGATGCTGACTGGGCAGGCCGTACAGCTGACGTGGTAGGCCGTACCACTGACGTGGAAGCCGTACAGTGACGTGGCAGGATCGTACGGGACATGTGGCAGCTTCTGGGCGTGACACGTGTCATGCATTTTTGGCATTTTCGACATATGATTTGGACCAATTGGGAAGTGACGCGTGTCACCACTGGATGGGTGACACGTGGCACATGATGACGTCAGCATCCTGCGTGGCAGGCTGACTCAGCGTGTGACTGGATCGTACGGTGAATACGTGGCAATTGCTGATTGGGTGAATGTGGACTAGTCATGTGGCAACACGTGGCATTCTTCAGGTGAATGAAAAGGTGCCACGTGGCCCAATGGAGGGCTGCCACGTGGCACCCCGGTAATTTTCTATTTAGCCTTGGTTTCAAAAATATTTGGGAGTCGACGGGATTCGAACCGGCGACCTCCCCCTCCGTCATAGTTTTAACATTACTTCCGTTACCATTCCACCATGTGTTGGGACTTGATATGTAAACGGAATAATATTTAAATAAGTTTAAATGTTGTTTCATTCGGTGGGGGTTCGGGCCAGGGCTAAGCCCCGACCCGATGTTTTATAGTGCCAGCACATGTGACCATGTTTTAACGTGCGCGGGGGTCAATTTTTAAAACCAATGCCTGGTCATATGGTAACATACGTGACCATTACATATATTAAAAGGAGCGCGCGGGAAGGGTTATATGTTATTTCATATGCCTATTGTTTTAAACGATAACCCGCGAACCCTTTGGTTAAAACATAAACCATGTATGTTAATATTATTGCGCGTGGATTGATTTATGCGTGGGGTTATTTTATATAACCTATGGACTTGTATATGTAACCAATGGTTTAAAATGCACGCGGGAAGTTGGAGTTTGGTTCAACATTTAACCATGCGTCTGGACATGTGTCACATGCCTGTTCAACCTTTCAAACGACTAGCCCTTTTATGCGCGGGAAGGAGGCCACATGGTCCCCATGCGCCCATTACCTCCGTGATTCGGAGGATTAGTTTCCCTAACGGTTCGACAAATTGACGCATTTTGTGGGACGCGTGTGGATGCTAGGTTTTGGAGGCGAAAACACTCAGAGGCCAAGTTTAGTTTTCCAGAGTGCAGAATGGCGCACAGGTAACAGAGCTTGGAGAAAGGAAAAATGGCAGAGGCCATAACTTGATGAATTTTTGGCCAAATGAGGAGCTGTAAAAGCCTAGCTAGGGGTTTTTGGACATTCTGAGTCCATTGGAACCATTTTCACAGGCATTTGAAGAGACCATTTGCATTTTTTTCACATTTGAAGCTTGAGGAAGCTCCATGAAGATTAAATCCCTCATTGTTTGAGGCATGGCTCTGATGAGCACTTAACCATTTTCTGAGACTGAATAGTCATTATTGACTGTTTATTATGCTATGAACACATTGGGGTAGGTTTCAGATCCATTGGAGGACTTCTGCAAGTATTTTTGTCTCATTCTTGCTCAGGGAAGCTTGGAGGCCACTTGTAGAAGAGGTCATTGTTGGATAAGCCATTGTCCATTTGCAGAGTTTTTACAGTCAAATTTGGGGTTTTTATGTATTCTGAACTCAATGGTACAGTCTATAAATCCATTTGAGTTGAGAAGCATCTTGTAATGAGCATTTGACAAACTAATCCCAAAGAGCCAAGTCCATTGAAGGAGGCTCAAGGAGACGTAGCCCAGAGAGGGGTGAACTCCTTTATCATCTTGTTATTGTTGTGAGTTTTTTGTGTTATTTGATGCACTTTAAATTGCTGTGTATTGATTTATAACACATATTTAATCTTTTAAAAGAACATTCCTCACACTTACACATTGCAAAGAAGACATCAATAACTTAACACATAAACCCTCTTGCACATTATAACACATGAAGCAAGGTCCTGTTAAGATTTATTTCATGAGATAGAGGGTGCTTGCATAGCATAACAAGTCAGCCTTCTATTTTCAGATCAGGCATTGAGCCGGTGCAAGTGTGCATAGAATAACTCCATGTTGAGTTCTGAGAGAAACAGAGTTGCTAAATACTCTATGAGGAAAATCTCTGCAAGGAGTGCATCAAGAGGACGAACGCTAGGAGGGAGAGAAGTATTTCTTGTTCAAGAAATCCTTCATATTCTGAGTTTGACAAAATCCCGAGAAAAAAAGGAGTTCATGGGAATTCAAAACCTTCAAGGAGGTTAAGCTCAGAAGGGATAGCGTAGAGAGTTCCTAGGAGTTGGACTTGTTATAAGTCTTAAAGATCAAAGGAGAGATAATGCTATAGAGCAAAGAAAAACCAAGAGTCGGTTTCACGAGAGGAAGTTCAAAAGACGAGACCTTTTGAACACTGACAAAAATATTCTAAGTTGGGAGAAGGTGGAAGCTTGGGAGGAGGAACAATGATAACTGTATGATCGGTTGTAGAGAAGAACTTGGATAGTTAGATTTACATCCAGGAAGAGGAGGAACGAGTGAAGGAGAATCAGATCTCAACCGTCAAATCTAGTGCATGGACCAACAACCATTGGATCCAAAGGAATGTGCATGAGTGTTAACCCTTTGGATTTGCACAAGAAAGAGGGATTTGTGAAGTCGTGAAATACTGACATCATCAAAACCATCCATCGGGAGGGACATGTGGTGACCAATCAGTGTTTCGTTGACTCTCACATCAAAGAAGTCAAAGGACAGAGTCACAAGAACTCGTAAAACCCAAAATCGTGACTTGATCGGAGCTGTTAGATCTAGGGGAGCGTGAGATGTCAGATTTGAGTGCTCCAAAATATCAGTATTTTAGAATTTGGGAATGTGAAGGAAGTTGTGACTTGGAGGTATCAATTCAAAAAATCCCAATTTG